>JBBPTI010000192.1:0-19688 GCA_038093995.1 Tylopilus aff. callainus | reverse complement strand
TGCTACGGGATGCCAACGGTCTTCCTTCTGTACCGAGAGGATGGCTCCCACCGCATGATTGCTGGCATCGCTTTCTAACCGATAGCAGCAATCGTTGTCCGGGTAGGCAAGAACCGGGGCTGTGGTGAAGGATTGCTTTAATTTCGCGAATGCTTCTTCGCACTCCGGGGTCCACTCAAATGGCGCGTCCTTCCTAGTGAGGTCGTGCAGGGGGCGTGCGATCTTGGCATAATCTTTAATGAAATGCCGGTAGAAGTTGGCTAGGCCAAGGAAGGCGCGATTCTGTCGGAGGGTGGTTGGGCTCGGCCAGTCAACGACGGCTTTTACCTTGTGCTTGTCCATGGCTACCCCAGTGGGACCAACAATCATACCTAGGAACTCCACGGTCGCCACGGAGAAGGTGCACTTCTCGGGTTTGACAAAGAGGTCGTTCTTCTCCAACCGCTCTAACACCTCTCTTACTCTCTCCTCATGTTTGATCGGGTCGGGATCCTTTGAGAAGATTAGTAGATCATCGATGTATACCACTACATCCGTCATATCCGCGAATAGGTCGTTCATCATAGTTTGGAAAGTGGCGGGGGAGTTACAGAGCTCAAAGAACATTACCGTCGGTTCATAGGCCCCTCGGTGACAGACGAAGGCGGCCTTCCATTCATCTCCCTCTTTGATCCGTATGTTGTTGTACCCCCACCGGAGATCCATCTTGGTGAAGATCCGCACCCCCTTTAACTTATCCACCAATTGGGAAATTAGAGGAAGTGGATAGTTATTTCGAATGGTGTGCTCGTTAAGATACCGGTAGTCCTGTACCATCCGCTTTCTTCCATCCTTCTTTGGTACAAAGAAAACCAGGGAGGTTTGTTCGGACTTCGAGGGGCGGATGTACTCTTTTCGTAACTGATCATCGATGAAGTCATCCACCTCCTTCTGTTCCTGCGGACTTAGCAGAATAATCCTTCCCTTTTTTGGACGAAAAGAGTCCTTCAGCTCGATCACATGGTCCCAAGGCTTGCAGAGGGGCATCCGTTCGGACTCCTTTTGGGAGAATACTCGTTGATAGCGATGATACTGCTTCGGGATGAGTGCGAGCAATCCCTCCTCTTTGGATATGCCGCTAGCCCGTTTCTCCCAACTCCTTTCTTCTGCATGAAGGGCCTCTCCTACTTCCTGCTGATGGACCGCCCTGGTGGTGCGTTCATAGTTGCAGGTCTCTGGGCAATCTGCAAAGTGGACTTGTCCGGTCCTCCAGTCGATTTGGGGGTTATGCTCCTTCAGCCACGGATATCCTAGAATGAGGTCATTTCTGCCGATATTCGATACGTACGCCCGAAGTAACTCTTTATGTCCGTTGAAGTCGCAGTAGATCTCGACTTCTTCCGTTATTCTTCCTCCGGCGTTTTCCGATCTGTCGGCATTGAAAACTACGATCGTCCGGCAGGCGGTCAGCATGGGAATTCGATGTTTTCAGACAAAGTCTTGACTAATCAATGTCAGATTCGCCCCGCTGTCAATCAGGGCTTCGGCGTTAGTGTACCGGCTCAAGGGATTAGGTTTAATCTGTATCGTTAGTTTTATTTCTTTTCCCTTATGTATTACCCTTGTATACGTCTTCAGATCTTCTGGGGTTTGTTGAACGGAGTTAGGGGAATTAAGCACAGTTTTAGTATCACGGTCCCTGCCGAGCTTGCTAGGAGACCCCCCTAGACCGGCTACATTAGATACTAAAGTGGTTAGCATGGTAACAAGTTTCGTTAGCTCCGTCAAGAAAATAGTATTATCAGCCCATGAGACACCCAGATCGTCTCCTAGGCTCTGCCTTTTCCCTTCTGCTCTTTCTCGGCGTTGGGAAAATCCTGTTCTTCGACCGAAGCGCCCCTTGCCTCATTGGGCGCTAGCGCGATCCTTCAGGCCATTCTCTTTTTGCAGCTGAAACAATGTCCTCCTCCGTGGAAATGGCAATCCGGGCACCGGTTCTTCAGCTTCTTACAGTCTCGTGCCATGTGGCCCGTCCCTTTACAGTTGAAACACTTGCCGGCACTACCCTTGATGGCAAAGACTTCCTCCTCGTCTGCTTCTTCGAACCGATCTACCTCCATTCGGTCCCCGCGGGATTGATACTGCTGCGGACGGCCCCTGATGAATGTAAGGGCCTCCATTGCGCATCCCACGTCGCGGATATTCTGCAGATAGGCGGCGGGGGTGGACTTTCGCGCACCTTCCTTGAATATCTGGAGGATAATGTGGCAGGCGGTGTTGCGTTCGAGAAGACGGATGGCGTGGCTATCATTGATCTCGGCCATCTGGTATAGTGCTTCCCATCAGACTAGGAAGTCGTCGGTCCGGAGGGTGCCTTGTCGGAGTTGTTCCAATTGGGCGACGGCCCAGTCCTTCTGATTTACCGACTGGAAGAGACTCTCCATTTCCTGGACAAGTTCGTCCCACGTGTAGCTTTGTCCACGACGAAGCCGGGTTTGGGCGAACGGTCCAGCTTTCGGTCCTTTCAGCCGTGATAGGACCGCGGTTACAGCTTCGTAGCTTTTCGGGAGAATGGTGGACTGGTTCATGTGAAGCCAAGCCTTAATCTTGGCCCACCATTCTTCGAACTTGGCGACAGATCCTTCATAATCTCCGGGATCAGCAAAAACTTCTACCTTTCGCGCCGCTTTTCCTCCGGCGGCTGCAGCGCTGTTCAGGTTACTTACCATCTGCTCTAGCACGGCAACGTCTTTCAGCAGAGCGGCGGTCTTCTTCTGCTCTTCGATACATCCGTTGTAGAGCTGCTGATTCTGTTTCGTTAGCGTGGCAAACTCTGTGGCAACGGCGGCAATCTTGTCCTCCCACGTGAGGTTCGGGTCAGTGAGGATTTGGAGAGTGGATGCCGACATAGTGGCGCGCTATATGCTTCTTTTCGATTTGAACTCTTTTTCTGTTACGTATCACCCAGGTTCTTCTTCGGTACTCTTCGATCACGGCTGGATGCCTGACTGCCTTATACGGGGTGGATCTAACCGGCGGTATCTGTGGTCGGCTGATCGGTCTCGGTCGTCTCTGTTTGTCCTCCTTCTGTCGGAGTTGTGTAAACAGTTGTCCTATCGTGGTCACTTGGGTTTTAGGGTGGAAAGGAAGTTATATTAATAGCTACCAGCCGTAATTCTGTTGCGGCTGCTCTTCTTCGGCGTGGATGGCCTGTCTCTCGTAGCCGAAGGTAAAGGAGTATGCTCCTTCGCAGATAGCTACTTGGAACTGAAGGGGGGTGAGTTCTCGTGCGACGAGAGAAAGAAGACGAAGTAAAAAGTAGGTAAGAAGAATGGCAAAAAAAACAATGAGGAAAGTAAAGGTGATCAGCAGGAGCTGAAAGATCATGCGAGTAGGGGAATAATGATGCCTAAAAACAGATGTAGATAGGCGAAGAAGAGATCTGATAGTTTAATTGTAGCAGGAGCTACAAGAAGACGACTAAAAAGGAAAAGGGCGGCGCAGAGATGCGCGAGGGTGTAGGCGTCCTGGACCATTATCCGGTCGGACGAGGGTGGCAGCGGCGGTGCAGCGGGCAGCTCGGGCTGCAGCAATTCTCTCGCGACGTGCGAGGCGGGCTTCTTCTACTAAGAACCTGGCGCGGTTCTCTTGCCAACGACGGTACTCTTCGTCAAGGTGGCAGTAGGTCTCAGGTGAGGTGGGGTCGTGGTAGGGACCCTCGAGGTCGTTTGGGTCGACTGACTCAGGCGGAGTCGACTCTCGCTTCACAAAAGGGGCAGGGGACGGTGGTAGTACTAACTCCTCCTCCTCTTCTTTCTTTACTTCTCGGTATTCCCCCACTAACCTCCTCTCTCGTTGCGCAGCGGTGGAGGCGGGGTCGAAGACTTGGGCGAATAGACAGGGGTGCTCTTCTACAAAGAGCCGGGCGCTGGCGGCGAGGGCGGCGATGTCGAGTGTGTACTCAGGACGTGGTACTGAGATCTGGGCGGGGTTCACTGGGGCAGAGGGCTGTTAGTAACAACAGCTGACGACTCTGCGGAGCTCACTACTGGCGACTGCTTCGGGGTTGCGGTGGCGACGGCGAAGCGTGAGAGATTCGAGTTATAATGAAACAACCCTTAGACCTGGGTTGTGTAGTGAGCTGTGTGATAGTGGCGGTAGCGAGGTGACAGGAGCTAGTGGGGCCCAGGCGTCGACTGAGGACTAAGGGGAAAACCCAGAATAACTTGAATGAGGTTCTGGGGCTCAATTGCGATGCTATTTATACTGTTACAGGATGTTTGTACGTATTGCGCTCTGATTACTATGTATGGGAACTTCAGGGCAGATGTGGGTACGAGGGGTTACTGCTACTGGCCCGAGGCAAGTCATGCGGAGTCACTGCACTGGTTTGCGCAGCCCGGGCGCTGATGATGCGAGATGGCGTGATAATGGTGCAATATGGCATCGGTGTGACATCATTGGGCTGTGTAAAGGACTAGACCTACTTACTAAGGTAAACACAGCTTTGCGCTGCCATTGTGTGGCGTGTGAATGCTGTTAGTAAGCAGGGTCGAGAGCTGGTACTGTTCACGATAGGGGCGAAAGATAGGGGAAAAATAGGGGCGCGAGTGAGGTCGTAACACCTATAAGCCGCCATTCACCTTCGTCTCCACTATGGCTCTCTGCATGTGACCTACAGTCCCACGGTCACCTGACCACACCAGATCTATCAGTGATGCCTTGCGGCACAGTCTCACACCAGTCACAAGACCCCGCACGTGATATGATCCAGACCTTCGCATAGCCACTCGGCACAACCCTCGTGCCTTGGACAGGCATGGCTCCTTAATGGCAGACTCAGCACTCGCCACTCCTTGAGACATAGAGACACCGGACTCCTTTACAGTCGCCCGGCACAGACACGCGCATATGCTCACACGGCTCGCACCCACGGATAGGCTCATCCAATGGCTTTCGCCCTCGGACTCGCCCACGATATGTCACCTTGTCACAACCCTTAGCCCTGACACCGCCTTCAGTACTCCGTATACCCTGGTCCCACTCCGCAGTCCTGCATCATGCCATATTGTGCCATAGTCATGCAATCGCTTGCCATCGCACCGCCCTCGTACCTCGGCCTATAAGTGATACTCACACATAGACACTGGCATGACTCACACAGACTCATGACCAATAGCCATTCACTTGCACCACAGCCTATGCCCTATGCCGCACAGCCCTGCATAGCCGCACACTGCCTCGCATTGCCTTGAGCATAGCCCTGCTCACACGGACCAAGACATTCCTTTGATCCACAGAGATCCACAGACTCCGCAGACCATATACAGTAACCAAGCCAGCCCTTGACAGACCATATGTAGTAATAGTGTACAAATAGGTACAAACCCTGTAACAGTATATAAACCCCAGCCGCTATCTCTCAAGACCCCAGCTTATCATTGATGGGTAGTGGCCTCACAAGCTACTAGACCTAGACCCACAATGACACCGCATTACTAGGGTCTTGAAGGCTATTGACTAGGCTGCTGTATAAATGCCTATAACCTTCCCTGTTCTTACCACATGACCATAAGACCAATAACAGCAAAGCTCCCCTTGAAAACACGTTGCAACTCTCACCATCGCTACCAGCATTCGCCACTACTAGCCCTAGGCTTGACAGCTCAGGCTCGAGTTGTTTCACTAACTATCAAGCAGCTTATTATAATAGCTATACATACTTTTGTCATTCCACTTACTATATAGAAAAAGCATGCCACTTGTTTTTAGGAAAGAAAAACTAAGTAAGTGAAGCAAGCATTGATTTTCCAATTATATTAAGGAACTAAGGATGGAAATCTACCAAAGATAGATAATAGGTGCAAAACCATGAGATTTGTCACTGCCCATTAATATAGATCTATACTAAATGTCTGTGAAAAGTATAGATATAGTGTATCAAAAGTATATCAAAAAGTATACAAAGTATGTACAAAATATGTGCAAATGTTTATGAAAAGTGTATCAAAATTGTTTCCAGAGTATATGAGAAAGCATAATAAAATGTGTAGGAAAAGCATATGAAAAGTGTAGCAACAGTGTACCAAAAAGTGTACAAAGAGTGTAGAAAAGGTGCATGAAAAAGTTTACCAAAAGTTTACCAAAACTGTATCAAAACTGTATATAAAACCATACAAAATCTGTACAAAATCTGTAGTCAAAGCATAGTAATAGGATATGAAAGTGTAGGAATATATAGTCTAGTCAATATGTACTCTAATGAAAGTGCAACCAATATGTAGTAAACTATAGTCTATACATTGTCTAGCTAAAATCTACCCAATGTGTACCAAATATATACCAATGCATATACAAAGTATTGTCCTGGACACATGAGTGGTTGCTATATACTGAAACGACCTCGGGCACAAAGGCAAGGAGGCGTCGAGTGGAACGAGCAAGACGATGTCCTAGGTGCTAGGCACAAGGGGACTAGTAGCGAAGTGAAGTGGAATGGAAAGGTGGATCAAACTCCTTATAAGTGGGTGCCTTGTGAGGGAAGACCCAAGAAGAATTGATTGGGGCTCCGACTATTTACAGGCGGTCTTATATACTACTATACAGCGGAGTCCAATCGGAGCTAGAACTAGTTAAGGGCTGGCATGGTTACTAAATAAGGAAATGCGAGACGGAAACTGGCCTGGTCCGTGCGAGGGAGGCGATGCTGCGGGCTAAATGCTACTGGAGTGGGAAAGGGTGGCGAGCGATGGTGCCATCGCGAGGTTAATGCCATTGGAGTGGGAACGGAAGGTGTACTTATGGTGCAATAGTGGGAGTATCACTATTGGTGTGGGAGTGGGTGGCGTGCTATGGCGTGCAATGCGTGAGTATCGCTATAGGCATGAGACCGGATGGCGACGGATGGCGCCATTGCAACTGCGGATTACCTGAGTACTGCGGTGCAGCATCAATAGCCGGGTAACTGGGGCTTTACTCTATTGTGGTCCGGTGCCCGGATGCTGCGGCTACTGTGCTTACCGGTGTGGGAACGGGACTTGGGTAAGACTGAGTCACAGCACTGTGGTGTGGGTCAAAGTGGCTAAAGAAGGAAGTGTAGGGAAGGAATGGAACGTAGTGTAGCCGTGAGCGTAACATATACTGTTATACAGTGAGCATAAACAGATTAAGAGTAAAATAACATACATTATTTCTTTTGCTGTGGGGCACAATGTATACAGTCTTACAAAAAGCCATCCAAAAGTCTGTTAAAACACATGTTCCATTCTGCAAGATAACATCATTGCAGAATCCCACCCTCTAAGATGTAGCAACACTGGAAGTGACATTTGTGTGGATCAGGTCTGAATCAATTTGGAACATCTGGTCCCTCTCAGCATTACTGATATGATAGAACAGTTCAGTGAACTCAGAAGGGCAACCAAGATTGTAATCCATGACGTCATTTAGCAAATCATGACTAAAGAAAAGGTAACCCTGAGCACCAACAACAACTCTGATGGCATAGTGAATCCATTTATAGGGCCTTGGTGAGAATTGAAGTTGGTTGAGGATATTGAGTGGAAAAGTGAGGCAATGGACCCATCTCCAATTGGAAGATGAAGATTTAAAACTATAAGAGAATTTGGCAAAGACTTGGATCTCTAACTTGGTCATGACATGGCTACAAAGTATTGGTGTGTGTGGACCCAGTTAAAGGAGAGAGAAGGTGAGGAAGATATATAAAAGAAAAGAATATTGTACTATGGCTCTACAGAAATAGGAGTGTAATGCAGGTGGGGACAAATTAGGGTAGCAAGTGCAAATGACACTATAAGACAGATTTTCAAATCTTTGTCCACCCATTTGGCTTGCTCACACAGCTCATACAACTCAGTATTAACATCTCTCACTCATTTATCCCATTATGTGGACACAGTAATATTATTGTCTTTTTTGGCTAAGTTGGCTGTATGAGAAATTATGAGTCAAAATATGCTGTAATCTTTGCTTTGTCATAGTGCCTCAATGCCTCACCAGAATTCAACACCAACAGTACCATTCAACTCAGAAAACCCTATATATTACAGCCTGGACTGGCCAGAAAAAAAAAGGTCTCAAAAATCCAAAATTTCACAGTTCTGGAATTCTTTGCCAATATTAGTTTCTCAACTTTCTGTGCAATACAATGTTTGATTTTGCATTCCAGGCATGGTGCAAGGACACCAGATCTCTTCTGAGATGCAATGAAGTATAATATGTCTCTTGAAATTCTTTGACTTTGAGTAAACTGCTATGATCCTTGATTTCTCTATCTAATTAGTCAAGTACATTGTTTCATACTTTAATGCACATGGAACTGTACCAAATCCAGGGGAGAAGGTGGTCCTAAAGGAATGACTTGGAAATTGGCATATATATGATATTGATGTTAAGGTATAACTATTTTATTTCATTGCTAGTAGTGATGTGTTGATCTATATAATGTTATAGTTTTTATTAGACATGATTGCAAAAATGCCTGACCTTGGATGAGCTCCAAGAAATGCTTGCTGTATCATGTGGCTGTGTAGTCTCCTGTTCTACAATCTGGCACACACTCTGTAGATCTGGCTTTACTATGAAAAAGATAAGCCTTTTTTCTCTCAAGCTTCTACTTTTATTATTTTAGGTCACATGTGTTGCTGTAGAATGATTGGCCAAGAAATGCTTAGAGTATCTCACAAGGATTGGTCAGTATGATCCACAGCAACTTGTGTTTGTAGATAAGAGTTCAGTTGATCATTGCACAATATATCATGGTCATGCCTGGTTCTTCCAAGGAACCAAGGCATAATGCAAAGCCTTTCTTATTTGTGGTCAATGGTATGTTATTCCAAGATTACCTATTTTATCTAATCATTGCTGATTATTATTCAGTTTCTCTATTCTTCCTGTCCTTTCCCTTGGTGGTGGTATTATCCACTGTGAAATTGTTGAGGGATTATTTTGTATGGAAACATTCTCATAGTTTATCCAAGGATTGCTCAATAAAATGCAATCATATCCATCCCCAAATTTAGTTATTGTTATAGATAACTGTCAAATCCACAAGCATTCTGATATACAAGAAATGATTGAATCAAGGTGCAGTGGCTCAAAAAACTATCCCAATATTTGTACATTTTGCACTAAATACAATAGTACACAATGCCACTAAACCTTACCTAAGCATGTGAGTGTATGAAATAAAGTACTCACTCCTGGCTTCCAAATGGGCTAGGAATCAAAGTATTTGAATAAGGTTTGATGAAATGATGGCCATTTTAAAGTGATCACTCATTGGGACAGTTTTTTGACATTATATAGCAAAAGTGGAAGTTGATATATTCTGACATATTATCATGCAAGAAATGAGTTGTATGATGAATTATAAGTTCCATATAATACAAGCATGTCAAAACACCACCTTTTCCCCACCACCATTATTACAAATTTGCTTAATATTGCTTACAATGGCTCAAAAAACTATCTGGATGTTTGGACATTTTTCACTAATGGCAATATTTCTCAATAACCCCTAATTAAAACACTAATTCATGAGTGTATGAAAAGAAGTATTTACCATTGGCTTTCTATTGGTTAAAGAATTAAGAGATTTGAATGGGATTTGATGAAATGGCAGCCATTTTAAAATAATAATGCATGTGGACAGTTTTTTGACATTATATAGCAAAAGTGGAAATTGATATATTTTGACATGTTATCATACAAGAAATGAGTTGTATGGTGGATCATAGGTTCTATAGGATATAAACATGTCAAAACAACACTTCTTTCCCACCACTATTATTACAAATTTGCTTATTATTGCTTAAATTAACCAAATCTTTTTTTTTCTTGAAAGAGTCAATTGCTTATAGAATACTTATTGCTAATGGTGTAAACCACTCTATTATAAATAGGATTGACTCAAAATACTACCCTGATGTGCTCAGACCCACTTGGTGGTTATTCCCACCTCATAACCTACCCTACTATATACTATATGAAACAACCCTTAGGTATTGGGTAGTGAGCAGCAAGGCTGGCAAATGGGAACAGTGGTGACTAGAGCTAGTGGGAGCCCAGGTGTTGACTGAGGACTAAGGGGAAAACCCAAGATAACTTGAATGAGGATCCTGGGGCTGAATTGTTAGCCTTATATACTATTACAGGGGTTTGCATATGTTTGTACACTATTACTACATATGGCATGCTTCAGGGCAGATGTGGAAGTGAGGGTCTTATGCTACTGGCTGAGGGTGAGTCATGGGATGTCACAGCACTGCCTTATGCAGCTGGGGGCTGATGTCATGCAATAGCATTATAGTGGTGTGAGATGGTGCAAGGATGACATCATCTGGCTGTGCAAGGAGGCAGGACTGCTGACTAAGGTAAACATAGCTTGGCACAGCCATCATGTAGCATGTGAATGCTGTTAGTTAGGGTCCTATGACCAGAGAAGTGGCACACAAATGGTGTTAAGACCAAGTCTGGGTAGGACGTTGACTTTAGCCTTGAATAGCTTGAAGAGACGACGATGTATCGGTGCCCTTACTAATGAAGGGACTTTATCTGGCCTTAGTCTGTTGAGAACTTAGATTGATGAAGCTAGTGAGCCGAAGAGACAAACTCTAGCGGGCTCTGAGGTCTGGGGTGAAGGAGGTAGATATCAAGGAAGACTAGCTTAGAGCTACAGGGTTGTGCCTGGTAGGCCTATATACTGGCTAGTCTGTCGGAGTTGAGTAATCAATAGAATGCGAAAAAACAAGAGGGAAGAAGGAGATATTGATCGGATATGATTGGAGCGTATCTTGAGTCAACACTAAGTAGTAAGCATAGGGGAGTCCTAAAAGTGGAACACAAAAGGAAAGCGGAGAGAAAGGAAAAAAAGCTGGTACACTAGACCCAGTAGGTGGATCATAACATTACCTCCTGTTTAGCCTGTGAGATCCCTGAGCTCACTAAGTCCTTCCTCGAGGACTACCTTGGGGGTTAAAGAGTTGAACTGGTCAGATGATGTCGGGGGAGGGGGCGCGTATCATGCGAGTAGGGGCCTCAAAGTATGAGGACACAGACGAAGAGGAGGAGGGGCATGAGTGGGAGGAGGACAAGCTAGAGGACAATAGAGGGCCGGGGCAAAAGAGGGGGCAGTGAGTCTGAAAGTGGCCCCTACAATGGCAGCAGGTACACATGGTGTGGGAAGCTGTGATCAGGGTGTGGGCTGGGCAATCAGTAATCAGATGATCAGGGGCCCAAAGGTGACAGGCGGGGCACTGATAACGGAAGCACCGGGCTTTGATGTGTCCGATGCGACGGCAGTGGAAGCAGGAATTTCGGTACATGGGGTGGTTTGGGGTAAGGGGAACTTCTGCCTGTCTGCGCAGGGTGTCCGCCAGGATAGTCTGGGCTCGTCTTCTTAGTTCCTCTGGAGTGGCCAGGTCTTCTTCAACGATCAAGGTGTCCTCCACCTCTATCAAGGCGGAGGTGATGGGGGAGGGAGAGCAAGGGGGAGTGTGAATGGGCTGGTTCATGTTCGGAGAAGGGGGGTGAGCCTGGGAGAGGCGTTCCAGGTTATGATTGAGATCAATACACAGGTCCAGTGCTCCCAATTGTACTAAAGTGGCAAGAATACCATGAGAGGTGCACTCTCTATGGATGGCAAGGGAATTGACGACAGAATGGGCTTTGGTGGGGATAGGGTCTAGTAGTTCAACGTGTTCAGAGAAATTGTAAAACCCCTCTATCTGAAGAAAGGAGGTGCATAGCTGTCCAATGGGTGAGTCAGGATGGACGAGATGTTCGAGGGTGACGACATAGCGGGGGTCTCGCAGGAAGAGATCCATAAGGATCTCATTGTCGGTGCTAGGGAAGAAGATGAGCTTGGCCATCTCTGGAACTTCGGTTTGCATGATGGTGTCAAGGACAAGGGAGTAGAAGGGGGTTTCAGAGGAATTCATTGTGGAGGGGGAAGACGATGGGTTGAGAGATACTCAGCAAGGAGGGTTTGGGTTCCTTTTAAGTTTGACTCAGGTTCCCATGAGTCATCTTCCGGTGGGTATCCCTTCCATCAGATCAGGAACTTGCAGTTCCAGAGAGGACCTCAATGCTTTAATATCCGCTCTACTTCGTACTCTTCTTCGCCACCTTCAAGGTCAGCAGGTGGTTGGGGGAAGTTTGGACCGTGTACGTCATTTTCGTGGTAGGGGGATAGGAGGGAAGCATGGAAGACTGGGTGGATCTTCCAGGTGTGAGGCAGTCGGAGTTTGAAGATAATGGGGAAGAGGACTTCGGTGATGAAGAATGGACCTTCCCGCTTACTGAGGAGTTTAGGGGAGGTGTGGGTTCGTCTCAGGTTTCGTGCCTCTAACCAAACCTTATCGCCCTTGTGGAAGGGGGAGTAATTTCTTCAGGTGCGGGCTTTCATGACTTGGGCTGCTAAGTCATGGGCAGCCAGGACTTCATTTCGTGTGGCATTCAGATCAGAAATGTGTTTTTCTAACGCAGGAAGGGGGGTGGGAGAGGAAATGATGGGGAGCGGTCGTGGTTCATATCCCATCATAAGGTAGAACGGGGACTGGTTCGTGACAGAATGGGGGCAGTGATTATGAGTGAACTTGGCAAAAGGGATGAGGTCAGACCATTGGGTGGGGTTGTTTCTGCAGAATATGCAAAGGTAGGTCTCTACCTCTTGGTTTACTTGTTCTGTTTTGCCATCAGTCTGTGGATGGTAGGCAGTAGAGAGGGCGAGGTCGTATTTTAGGAGTTTTTCCAGTTCTTTGGTGAAGTTGGAGGCGAACTGGGGGCCTCTGTCAGAGATGATCTTATCATACAGTCCATACCTAGTATAGACTTTGGCAAGGAAAAGGAGGGTGATCCCTTCAGCCGTAACAGTCTTCATGGTAGGGCAGAGGATCACCCCTTTTGTAAGCCCATGGTTGACCACGACCAAAAGGCTATCAAACCTGGAGGAGGGGGGAAGGTCGGTGATCAGATCACAGGAGATCTGTTGGAAGGGGCGGGAGTAGGAGGAAGGAATGGGGGTGAGAGGGGGGAGAGTCGGGTGGGTGTTAACCTTGTTCTGCTGGCAGATGGCATACCCTTTGACGTACTTTCGGATAAAGGAGGCCAGACCGGGCCACCAGAATTCCCAGGCAATCAGCTGGTGGGTTTTTAGGAAGCCGGGGTGGCCAGCAGATTCATGATCATGGTGAGAGGAGACGATGGACCAGCATAGTCCAGGGGAGTCAGGAATATAGATGCGGTCTTGGTAGGAAAGTATCCCATTGGAATATTTCCAGTCGGAGAGGCGGGAGGAGAGGGAGGAAGGAATATTGCCTTTGATGGCCCGGACAATATTTAAGACGAGGGGATTGGCGGTGGAAGAGGTGCAGAGTTGGGAGGTGAGTTGGAGATCGATGAGGCAGACGAAAAGGTTATCAGGGAGGAGGGTGACATCGGAGTTGTTGGGGGAGGAGGGGGTATGGTTGGGGCGGCAAGAGAGAGCATTGGGGGCAACCAGCTGAGACTCAGGGATGTGTTGGAGATGGAGATCATAGTCTGACAGGTCTAACATCCATCTGGCCTGTTGTCGGTTAAGGTTTTGGGGTTTATGGAAATAGGTGAGGTTCTTATGGTCAGTGAGGATGAGGACTTGGAAGGGGGATCCAAGGAGGTATTGTCGCCATGTCTTTAGTGCTTGGATAATGGTGAGGAGTTCATGGTCAAAGATGTTGTAGTTTCGTTCTGCAGGGGAGAAGGATTGAAAAATGTATGCGCAGGGCTTCAGCTCCCCGTTAGAATCAGTTTGTAGAAGTACTCTGCCCATGGCAAACTTGGAGGTATCTGTGGAGATGGCGAAGGGTCAGTTCAAGTCTGGCATAGAGAGGACTGGTTCGGAGGAGAATTTGTCACGGAGGGAGTCAAAGGCGGACTGTTGGGAGGGGGTCCAGCACCAAGGACAATCTTTTCAGGTGAGTTCAAGAAGGGGGGCAACAATATTGGAGTACGAGGGGATGAATCGGTGCTAGAAGTTGGCAAAGCCTAAGAAGGATCAGATTTCTTTGATGGTGGAGGGGGTTGGCCAATCAGCAATGCCTTTGACTTTAACCGGGTCCATGGTGATCTGTCCCTTAGAGAGGATCATTCCTAGGTATTCGACCTGGGACGCTGCAAAGGTACACTTTTCGAGGCGGAGGTAGAGGTCTAATTCTTTCATTCGTTAGAGGACCCGGTGGACTCGAGCTTTGTCTAGTTCAAGAGTGGGGGAGTGGATGAGGAGGTCGTCCATATAGATGATGAGCCAGCCCTCTGCAATCATGTCTCGAAAGGAATCATTCATGAATCTCATGAATGTGGAGGGGGAATTCATCAGTCTGAAGAACATGACAGTTGGTTCAAACAGGCCTCTGTGGGTGATAAAGGCCACTTTCCATTGATTGCCTTCTTTAATTCAAACGTTATTGTAGCCCCATCACACATTGAATTTGGTGAAGACTAAGGAGTCCTTCACTTTATCAACTAAGTCAGAGATGAGGGGAAGAGGGTAGGCATCACAGATGGTGTGTTCGTTCAGGTATCGGTAGTCCTAGCAGGGGTGGAGCTTCCCGTCTTTCTTTTTAACAAAGAAGAAGGGGGAAGCTTGGGGGGATTTAGAAGGGCGGATCTTTCCAGATGCAAGGTTTTTGTCGATGAACTTGTCAGTGGCCTTTCGTTCATCAGGGGAGAGGGGGTAGAGTTTCCCAATCTTGGGAACAAAGGAGTCGGATAGGGTGATTGCATGGTCATAAGATCAGGAGGGGGGTACGTGGTCTGTGGATTCCTTCTCGAAGACGGAGGCAAATTCGGAGTAAGAGGGGGGAAGAATGGTCTTAGGGGTCGGTTCAGCTTGTATCGCGAGATCAGTGGCTTGCGAGATGCGAGCCAGTTTGAGGGTAAGAGGGTGTAAGGGATGGTTTGTTTGTGCATAGTGAAGGACCCTCTGGGCAGTGTAATAGTCAGTGGTGTTCTTAACCAGTTGTTCGGCCGACAGTCATTCTAGGAAGTCTCTGAGTCCTTCTTCAGCTAGTGTGAGGGAGGGGTCGGGTGCAGTGTAGAGAGTGGTACGTCTCTACAGTGGTATCCCTACATCTCACGTCCTTTTGTACGGTCTCTGTGCCCCTTTTGTTTCTACCTTCACACCCCCCTTCTTATCTTGTACAGTAGGACCGGTCGACTGGATGCAAGTCTGTCAATAAGTCCAGAAGACTGTCAGTTTTATTTTATTTCATGTTCGCTCAACTAGTTTATTCTTGTTTCTTCTTTAGACTCAGGTTCCTACAGTCATACCTAAGTCTTGGGCATTCCCAGACTATAAAGCAATGTCATAGGAACTTGGAATGTAGCTCCCGTTTTAGCTCTTACTGCACCATTTACCATTCACCGACCATTTAACGCTCACCGACTGTTCACCGCACCACTACTGCTCACCAATTATAACCATCTCGTCTTCTGTCACCACCCCCGACTGCTAACGCTCTACAAGACTGTTGGACTTGTGCTTCTCACTGGTCAACTACTCGAGGACTTCTCTGCTCCACTCCCTGTGCTCCAGAGTCCCTTAGGGGCGAATCTATTGCTCCCCACACACACTGACAACCCCTAGGACTTCTAGGACTTCTACCAAAGTCCACCCCGGAGTCCTTGTCTTCTTTACAGCGGCAGGAGGAGGTTTGGGGTAGGAGTATAGTTCATGTCCCTTATCAAGGGTAGGGTCTATCGTGATGGTGCCCCTGCTCCAATCAATGTCTGGGTTGGTGTTCCAGAGCCAGGGGTGCCCCAGGATAATGCTCTGCTTTCCAAGGCACAGTATAAAGAAGCGGATTTTCTGGGTGATTCCGGCGATGGTGACAAAGAGGTAGGCAACATAGCACATGTGGGAGTTAAGGGAGGAGTCTGCGTTCTGGGCGAGGATGGTCTGGGCAACCCGTTCTACCAGTATCTGTTTCTGGGAGGCAAAACTCCAGTCTAGGCAGTTTATTTCTGCTCCTGAGTCAATAAGGGTGTGGGTGGCAACGGTTTTCAGAGTTCCTTCGAGGTAAATCAGGTTGATAGGCATGGTAAGAGATTTACATTCACAGGATATATAAGGTGGGGAGGTTCGTGTCATTCGAACTCTCCCTACTGAAAACCTGCTTTCCTTTCGAACATGGCATTCAGCTGTCCAATGTTCATTGGCTCTTCATCCTTCTGGGGGGTTTCTTCTTCGTTCCAAGAGGTTGCAGCCTCTATCTTTCTGGCGATTTGTCTGATGGGAGGAAGGGGTTTCTGGCGAGAGGGGCATTCTCGAAAGACATGCCCTTGCTTGTGGCAGGAGAAGCAAAGTCCCCTTTTCTTATGTTCTGCTTCCTGGGCGAGGGAGAGTCGGTCTACATCCATGGCGTTGGGGTCTCAAGGGGGGTTGCGATGCTGAGGGGGAATGTAGTGGGTAGGTGCTCCAAGGCGAGCAATGCGGTCAGCTTGGTCCCATTGGGATTTAAACTGTCTGGCTCGCTTGTGCCAATCGGAGAGGGTGGTAGGAATGGTATCCATGGAGTAAATTTGTCTCATGAGGGGGGTAGGAAGTCCGGCTGCGAAGAAACTGATGAGGATGGGGGCGTCCTTGGTTTCGTCAAGTCCAGCCTCAGCCATCTTCATGGAGAAGAGGGTGGAGTAGTAGTCAAGGGGGTCGGTGTTGGGGTGGGGACGCTTCAGGCTCAGGGCCTTGGTGGTAGAAAGCCAGTTCAGGGCTTCCTGTTCGGTGTTGGTGTGTTCAAAGGTCAGGAGGAACTTCTTCTTGAAGTCAGCGAAGGTCCCAAAGGAGTTTGAAGCGAGGGCAGCAGACTGGAAGGTGGAGGCCCAGGTAGCAGCTGGTCCTTTTGTCATATAGGAGAGGGCAAAGGCTATCTTCTTTGCTTCCTTGTTGTAAACTTCATCATTCACCAACAAGTAGGTTTTAATCACATTCAGCCATCTCTTGGCTTTCGCATGCGATCCATCATACGCCTTAGGCGTTCCGATTCTTAGCTCAATGGGTTTGGTGGAGGACATTCTTCGAGGAGGGGGCGAAGATGGTGGGGTCGGGTTTCTGAATACTACAGGTCTTCAAATAGAGGGAGGGGAATCTGGGGTAGGGGAACATGGTAGGGTAAGGAGAGAGCTGAAGTTGTTGGTGAGCTGTCTGGTTTCTTCATCTGTTTCAGTCAGACAGTTGTCTGGGTCATCGTAAGTGGGGGATAGGGAGCGAGGTGGTTCAGACTCAGAGGAGGGGGAGGGGGAGCGGTTCCTTCGAAGGAAGGCAAGGGGGTTGGGCTGTTGGGCCATAGTGGACAAAAGGTTGCATTGAGGGCAACCTTCACAAAGAGGAGTAAGCTAGTTTTATGTTAAGACCAAGTCCGGGTAGGACGTTGACCTTAGCCTTGAATAGCTTGAAGAGACGACGATGTATCGGTGCCCTTACTAATGAAGGGACTTTATCTGGCCTCAGTCTGTCGAGGACTTAGATTGATGAAGCTAGCGAGCCGAAGAGACAAACTCTAGCGGGCTTTGAGGTCTGGGGTGAAGGAGGTAGATATCAAGGAAGACTAGCTTAGAGCTACAGGGTTGTGCCTGGTAGGCCTATATACTGGCTAGTCTGTCAGAGTTGAGTAATCAATAGAATGCGAAAGAACAAGAGGGAAGAAGGAGATATTGATCGGATATGATTGGAGTGTATCTTGAGTCAACACTAAGTAGTAAGCATAGGGGAGTCCTAAAAGTGGAACACAAAAGGAAAGCGGAGAGAAAGGAAAAAGAGCTGGTACACTAAACCCGGTAGGTGGATTGTAACAAATGGTAGTCCAGATGGGAGGCATGAAGAGAGCAGCTAGGGGTGAGACTGAGAAAGGAAGGTGAGTGAGCAAGGTCATAACACTATATATTTTGATTTATTGAAATTCAAAAGGCTACAAACATGATTTAGGTCACCAAAATATGCCAAAATGTTAAAAATAAGTCTATTAGTTCTCAATTCATTCATTTTTAATTGTAGGAAGCATGTACAAAGCCTGTGACAACCATAAACTATTCTTATATTATGGAAAAGACAGACTAGCTGTTACAAATGTGATGTACTCAATGCTACACTCAGGTTCCACTATGCTTTTTCCTTGCCTTCAACCCTTGTGCTCACTCACTTATACTCCCTTGCACTCTAGTAAACTCCTACAATGCCCATATGCCACTCCTACTAGTGCTTGCTCCTTGCCATCTACACCACCATATAAAGGACTCACCCCTGTCTTGACCTCACCCTGGCCTCTGCATATGATCTACAGTCTCATAGTTACCCAATATATAATCTATCAGCAATGCCTTGTGGCACAGTCTTGCTCTCAGTCACATGACCCTGCACATAATACGATCTAGACCCATTGCACAGCCACCTGGCACAGCCCCCACACCACACACTAGGGCACAGACCTTTACAGTAGAACAACAGTGCATACAACCCATAAGAAAATCCCTGGAGACATGAACTTACAAACTTGCTGAAGACTGGCATGCCTGCAGGCACCCATAACAACAGCTCACCCACAGCTCATGGCAGAAGGCCCTGCTTCATGAATATGCCCCAGTGCCTCAACAGTCATGACCCACAATCCTGACATCACCTCTCAGCTCCCCACATACTCTGGCCCTACACTGCAGTCCTACATCATGCCATCTCACACCATGATCACATAATTGCTTGCCATCACATCCCCCTCGCCCCTTGGCCTATAGCAATACTCACGCATGGACACCAGTATGACTTGCACAGACTCACAGCTGATAGCCATTCACCCACATGCATAGCCCTACTGAAACAACTCGAGCCTGAGCTGTCAAGCCTAGGGCTAGTAGTGGCGAATGGCGATGGCGATGGTGAGAGTTGCAACGTGTCTTCAAGGGGAGCCGTGCTGTCGTAGGTCTTACTGACTGTACAATATGAGCGGGGAAGGCAATAGGCATTTATGCAGCAGCCTAGTCGATAGCCTTCAAGACCCTAGTGATACAGCGGCATTGTGGGCCTAGGTCTAGTAGCTGTAGTAGCCACTACCCATCAATGATAAGCTGGGGTCTTGAGGGATAGCGGCTGGGGTTTATATACTGTTACAGGGTTTGTATCTATTTGTACACTATTACTACATATGGTCCGTTAAGGGGCGGCTTGGTTACCGTATATGGTCTGCGGAGTCTGTGGGTCTCTGTGGGTCAAAGGAAAGTCTTGGTCCGTGCGAGCAGGGCTATGCTCAGGGCAGTGCGAGGCGGTGTGCGGCTATGCGGGGCTGTATGGTGTAAGGCGTAGGCTTGTGGTGCGGGCGAATGGCTATTGGTCATGAGTCCGTATGAGTCATGCCGGTATCTCTGCGCGAGTATCGCTATAGGCCGAGGTACAAGGGCGGTGCGATGGCAAGCGATTTCGTGACTATGGTGCGATATGGCATGATGCGGGACTGGGATGTGCGGAGTGCCGGAGGCGATGTCAGGGCTAAGGGTTGCGATGCGTTGACATACCGTGGGCGAGTCTGAGGGCGAGAGCCATTGGATGAGCCCATCCGTAGGGTGCGAGCCGAGTAGCAGTGAGCGTGTGCACATGTCTGTGCCGGGCAACTGCGAAGGAGTTTGGGGTCTCTACATCTCAGGGAGCAGCGCTGTCTATGAGTGCTGTG
>JBBPTI010000191.1:0-19692 GCA_038093995.1 Tylopilus aff. callainus | reverse complement strand
ATTTGTTTGTACTTTGTTTGTCTCTACTACAGCTAAGCGAAATTCCCAGGGGTGATTGCGGTGCGCTTCGCGCACTGTGTTGGGGTTAGACATTGCAACAGTTTTGTTGCTCACTGTATTAAACCCTCTGCAGCTGATCACTATGTGATGGCAACTGCACTCCTCAATAGTGGAGCAAACCTGACCC
The DNA here is from genome assembly GCA_038093995.1 of Tylopilus aff. callainus. Lineage (NCBI taxonomy): Eukaryota > Fungi > Basidiomycota > Agaricomycetes > Boletales > Boletaceae > Tylopilus > Tylopilus aff. callainus. Next base: position 19,505 of record JBBPTI010000191.1, on the reverse strand, counting down.
TAATTAATCAGGATTTCATGAAATGATACCATATCCCCACACTAACTGCCTGCAGGGCTATCATCATTTATAATGCAAATGGCTCTGAAAATGCCAGAGGGTGGATTACCAAAGAAGTGGAGACATATTGCAAAATAAATGGGCACCAAGAGTTATTACACACATATGTATCCAATATTGGAAACAATGACATAATCCTAGGATATCCATGGCTTTGACAACACAATCCCCAGATAGATTGGAAAACTGGAGATTTCACCTTTGTGGATTGCCCAGAGACCTGTAATTATGAACAAACAGTAAGGGCAGAACATGCACAAGAGGTTGAGAAAATATACCATGTGGAAGAAAGAAGCCAAAAAAAAGTGAAACAATGGTTGCTGACAGAAGAATCCCTTGGATTGGTACCCCTGCAGTATCACTGCTTCACTAAGGTGTTCTTGCAGAAGGAGTCTGAGCAGATGCCAATCCGGAAGCCATGGGATCATGCCATTGAACTAAAGGAAAGCTTTAAGCTGAAGAAAAGGTGTATCATCCTGTTAAGCCCAAAAGAGGAAGAGGAGGTAGAAGCTTTTGTGGAGGACCAACTTCAAAAGGGGTACATCTGACCCTTGAAGTCTGAGCAGACATCACCAGTATTTTTCATCCCAAAGAACAGAAGGAAGTGGATGGTGCAGGACTACCAATATCTCAACAAGCATACAGTCTGAAACAATTACCCCCTTCTGTTGATCTCCCAGCTAGTCAACAAACTGAAAGGGGCTAAGCTGTTTATGAAAATGGGCCTCTGATGGGGATACAACAATGTACAGATCAAAGAAGGAGATGAGTGGAAGGCCACCTTCATATGCCATAAAGGAGCTTACGAACCAATGGTAATGTTCTTCAGCCTTTGTAACTCCCCAGCCATGTTTCAAACTATGATGAATGATCTGTTTGCTGATATGCCAACAGTGGTGGTTTACATAGATGACCTGCTCATATTCTCTCCCAACAATGACCCCTGAAGTCATAAATGCACTGTTGAGGAAGTACTGAAACGATTAAAAGAGAATGACCTCTTTGTTAAGCTGGAAAAGTGCTCATTCTCCACAACCATGGTGGAATTTCTTGGTATGATCATTAGTTCCACAGGGATAGCTATGGACCCAGCTAAAGTGGAGGCTGTCATAAAGTGGCCATTGCCAACAATGCTTTGCCAAGTCTGCACATTCCTTGGCTTAGCCAACTTCTATTGCTGGTTCATTCAGGATTACACAAAGATAGCACACCCCCTTTATGATCTGACAAAGAAAGACACACCATTTGAATGGACAAAAGAATGCAAGAAAGCTTTCAATTCTCTGAAAGGGAAGTTCACCACTGTGCCTGTCCTTGCATATCTGGACAATGACTGCTGTTACCATCTAGAGAGTGATGCTAGTAACTACACTATTGGAGCGGTGTCATCAGTAGAAAAGAACAATCACTGGCATCCAGTAGCATTCTCATCACACTCAATGATGCCTGAATAGAGAAACTACCCAATTGCTGACAAGGAAATGCTCAGTGTCATCTCAGCATTAGAAACATGGAGGCACTACTTAAAAGGAATCCAGCATGAGTTTGAGATCTGGAACAATCATCAGAATCTCACATGGTTCATAACTAGGCAAGATCTGAATTGCCAACAGGCCCAGTGGGCACAATATCTCTCCTGGTTTCATTTCAAATGGTGTCACAAAGCAGGAACACTGATGACAAAAGTGGATGCCCTTTTGCAGAGGTCAGACTTGGTACAGGGAGGAGATGAGGACAACAAAGCAGTGTTGGTGATATCCCCCAAACAGATTTAACAGGTAATCAAAGAAGAACAGGAGTCAGGGATCATCAAGGTAACCACCCCTGGAGATGAGCTAACAGATGAAATTTCATACAAAACAACATGCTTATCCAAAGTTACCATCAAGAAGTTGCTGGCACAAGGGTATGAAATAACAGATTGCATGTTAAAAAGGAATGGCCACATCTATGTTCCACCAGATCTGCAAACCAAGTTACTAACACTCCACCATGACCATGCTGTCAGCAGACACCCCAGGATGTTATAAACCCTCAAACTCCTCTCCAGATCCTATAGTTGGCTGGGGATAAGAAAAGATGTAGAGGGTTACATGTTGGGTTGCACCCAATGTGCCTGGACAAAGTCAGGGAACCAACCACTGAAAGGGAAATTACAACTGCTTCCAATTTCTAACAGACTCTGGCAGGATATCTCTGCAGACTTCATTACTGATCTCCCTCCAGCCAGGGGGCATGATGCAATCCTCATGATGGTCAACTGTTTTTCCAAAGAGGTTGAATTGGTGCCCTGCACCAAGACCTGCTCTACTGTGGATCTCACCAATCTCTATCTGGCCCACATATGGAAGCATCACAGACTCCCTAGCTCCATTGTATCTGATCAAGGTTCCCAATTCACTGCAACCCTGATGAAGTCCCTTTGCTCCCAACTAGGGATTGTGATAAAGTTGTCATCCACACACCACCTGCAAACCAATGGACAGACAGAACATATGAATAGAGAAGTTTCTTCCTATCTTCATATGTATTGTGCTGAATGACAGGATGACTGGGCATGCTGGCTGCCACTGGCCCAATTCTTCATTAATGCAAAGCAATCCACTGCTTCTAAATTCTCCCTTTTTCAGGTCACTTGTACATATCAACCCCACATGGAGGTAGAGTCCCATGATTCCAAATTACCCACCATCATGAAGATAGCATGCAATTACTAGGAGATCCTCAGACAAACAAAGGAGCATTTATCACAAGCTCAGGAGTGCATGACCACATCCACTGACCAACATTGCTCATCCACCCCCTCATATACCCCAGGGGACTGTGTTTGACTATCCATGGATAATCTCACACTCCCACTCTCCTGCTGCAAATTAACTGACCAGTGGATCAGCCCATTCCCTATCACTGCCATGAAGGGACCTAACACAGTGAAACTCTGCCTACCCCACTACATCTGAATCCACCTGGTTGTCAACATCTTGCGTATGAAGCTCTACCATGCTCCCATACCAGATCAGCTGGATGTCACCCCCAGGCCCACTCTCATCACCAATGGGCATAACATGGAGTATGAGGTTGACTTTATCATTGACTCTTGCCCCCATGGCCATGGTATTCAATATTTGGTTCACTGAAAGGGTTATCCCAATTCTGATTGAATATGGGAACTGGCATTCAATCTTACCCACTGCCCTAATACACTCCATGCCTTCCACTCCTCTCATCCATCCACTCCTCATCCTGTCTCCTACTCCTCATCCTGTCTCCTGCTGGGTCTTCACTGCTCTCTTCTCTTGTCTTCTCCCCTTTGCTCTCCCAGAGGTTGAGCTGTAGCAGGAGGGTAGTGTTATGACCTTGCTCACTCACCCCTATCTTTTTCCCTTCCTGGCTTTACCCCTGTCTTGGCACTGGTATGATACCTGGACTATGTAACTAACAGCATTTACACACCACACAATGGCAGTGCCAAGCTGTGTTTATCTTAATAAGTGGTGCAGCCCTCCTTATACAGCCCAATGATGTCATGCTCACTCTGTATCACACCATTATGGTGCCATTGCACAACATAGTCAACAGGGCTGTGCAAAGCAGTGCAGTAACTCACCATAACTCACCTCTGGCCAGTAGTGTAAATTCTGCACTTCCATAACTGCCCTAAAGTCATCCTTATGTAGTAATACAGTACAAATACATACAAACCTTTGTAATAGTATATAGGGCTGCCAATCAAGCTTCAAGATCCTCATTCAAGTTATCTTGGATTTTTCCCTTAGTCCTCAGTCAATGCCTGGGTCCCTACTAGCTCCTGTCACCACTGTTTCTGTTCGCCATCCCATTGCTTACTACCTGATACCTAAGGGTCATTTCACCACCCCCTTCATGATTTGATGAAAAAGGATGTAGTGTTCAAATGGATGAAGGAGTGTGAGGATGCCTTTGGTGCTCTAAAGAAGAAGTTCACCATGGTCCCAATCCTTGCTTATCCAGACAATGACTGTCAGTACCGATTGGAGAGTGACACCAGCAACTGTGTGGTAGGAGTGGTGTTATCCATAGAAAAGAATGATTGTTGGCACCCAGTAGCATTCTCCTTCCACTCAATGACACCCAAGCAACAGAACTACCCCATTGCTGATAAAGAAATACTCAGCATTATCTCCATCCTGGAAACATGGAGATATTATTTGGAGGGAACCCAGTATGAGTTTGAGATCTGGAATAACCATCAGAACCTCACCTGGTTCATGACAAGACAAGATCTCAATTGGTGACAAGCCTGATGGGCACAATACCTCTCACAGTTCAACTTCAAATGGTGTCATAAGGCTGGAGTGTTAATGACCAAAGCAGATGCACTCTCCCAAAGGTCCAACTTAATGCATATGGAAGATGAGGATAATAAGGCAGTATTGCTGATACCCCTGGAACAGGTCTGACCAGTAGAGACTAATAAGGAGGAAACCAAGACCATTGTAGTAACCTCCCCCAGAAAAGAACTAACTGATGAGATCTCATATAGGACCATGCAGCTCTCTGAAGCCACTCTCAAGAAGTTGATGGCACAAGGGTATGAGATTAAAGATTGAGTCCTAAAAAAAATGGATGCATCTTCATTCCCCCCAATTTGTAACCCTGGCTATTAACACTCCATCATGATTATGCAGTCAGTGGTCATCCAGGAGTGCTGCATACCCTGGAACTCCTCGCCAGATTTTACTCCTGGCCTACTATGTGGAAAGATGTCGAGGAGTATGTACTATAATGTAGTTGCTGTGCCTGGGCAAAAGTGGGCAACCAACTCCTGAAAGGAAAACTGCAGCCACTCCCCATTCCTGATGGCCCCTGGCAGGATATCTCTGCAGACTTCATTACCAATCTTCCCCTGTCCAAACACCACAACACCATACTCACAGTTATGGATTGGTTTTCCAAGGAAGTTGAGTTGATCCCCTGCATTAAGACCTGCTCTGCCACTGATCTCACCAATCTCTACCTCATCCACATATGAAAGCACCACAGCCTCCCAAATTCCATTGTGTCAGATCAAGGACTGCAATTTGCTGCCTCCCTAATGAGGTCCCTTTGTTCCCAGCTTGGAATCATGGTGAAGATGTCCATGGCATATCATCTGCAGACAGATGGACAGACAGAATGAATGAATAGAGAAGTTTCCTCTTATCTTTGTATGTATTGCACTGAGCGATAGGATGACTGGGCATGTTGGCTGCCCCTGGCCCAATTCTCTATTAATGCAAAGCAGTCTACCACTTTGAAATTCTCCCCCTTTTAGGTCATATATATATACCAACCCTGGATGGGGGTAGAACCACATAATTCAAAGTCACCCACTGCCTCCACTATGGCATGTGACTATGAGACCATCCTAACACAGATGAAGGAGCATCTACAACAGGTACAAGACTGCATGACCATTAACACTGATCACCACTACACCCCTGCACTCATCTATGCAGCAGGAGATCAGGTTTGGTTATCAATGGACAACCTCATGCTTTTGTTCCCTTGTTGAAAACTAACCAATCACTGGGTCAGGCCATTCCCTGTTGTTGCCATGAAGGGACCCAATGCAGTAGAGCTATGCCTCCCTCACTATATTCACATTCACCCAGTCATTAATATCTTATGCATGAAGCCCTATCTTGCCCCTGCACTAGGACAACTGGATGTCTCCCCCAGGCTGGCCATCATCACTGACAATTGTGATGCCAAGTATGAAGTAGATTTCATCATCAATTCTCATCCTTGCAGCTGCAGCATCCAATACCTTGTGCATTGGAAGGGTTACTCTGCCAATGATCACACTTGGGAACTCACCTATAACCTGTGTTGGTAGTGGTCTGCTGATCAGTCTGCTGATCTGAATTGGAGTTGGTTTGCACTGCTGTCTCTGGTGCAGTTGTGTAAGCAGTTGACCTATGATATTACTCAAGTTAGGCAAGTTAAGAGTTTATTGGATATCTACCAGCCACTAATGTTGGCTCCTGCTCCTTCTTCATTGTTTCTTTGATAACCAGAGGATGTGGAAAGTAAGTCTGACTAGACTTTGACTGTGAAAAAAAGGGAAGTGGTTTTGTGGACAACTGCTTTGAAAAGATGAAGGAAGAAGTAGGTGCAAAGAGAAAAAAAGAAGATGATAAGGAAAATGATGGATGCCAACAGGAGTTGGGCTATCATATAATATGGGAGAAGAAGGCAAAAAGAATTCCTAGTGAAAGGTGTACAGTGAGCAACAAAACTGATGCAATATTTGCAATATTTTGATTGAAGCATGAATATTGAGAGCCCTGTTGATGATAGATCCTCTAATCTGGGTATCATTGGAAAGCCCTGATCAAGGGCTTTCAAATGGTATATGGGTTTACTATGTAATTCTTACCATATGAGGAAATATATCGAAAATGGTATAAGGTACTCATTGCATTAGTTTTGTTGCTGGTATAGGGGTATCACAAATTAGTATGAAGTATATCCTTTTTTGGCCTTGATGACCTCCTGAACTCTCCTAGGCATGCTCTCAATCAATTTCTAACACTCCTCCACCCCAATCTTGTACCATTCTGCTTAAATCCTCTCACAAAGTTCTAATACTCCCTTAGGTGGCTTAGGATACTTTGCTAGTCTTCTTTTGAGGATAAACCATAGATGTTCTATGTGATTAAGGTCTGGGGACTGAGCAGGCCATACCATGACATCAAATCCATGGTCATCAAACCACTCCCTAGCCTTCCTACTGGTGTGCTTTGGATCATTATCTTGCTGAAAGATAATGTCTTCTGGAGAAAATCCATAATCCACCAGAGTTTGTTGCAGTTCATCATCCAAAATCTGCACATAGAGATCAGCATCCATCTTACCATCAATCTTGCAAGCCATTCCAACTCCTTTCCAAGTCATATAGCTCCATAGCATCACTGATCCTTCCCCAAACTTAACTGTTCCCTCTATAATCCTATTACTAAGACCCTCTCCTGCCCTTTTTCATGCCCATTTCCTACCATCTGACCCAATGCAATTAATTTTGGTCTCATCTGACCATATAACTCACTTCCAGTCCTCAATAGTCCAATGCTGATGGCTTAGAGCAAAGTCCATTCTTGCTTTCCTATGATGCACTGCAAGAAGAGGACATTTTTGCTTCACTACAGCCTTCATACCAGCTTTCTTCAAGTGATGGTGGATGGTCTGAGGGGAGATGGAGTGGTTCTTCACTTCTTGAAGTGTTTTGGTCACTTGAACTGCATTCTCAGCCTTTTCAGATTCAATAAGATAAATGGCATGACACATATCAGTAGGAGAAATGATGGAAGGATGACCACCAAAGGCTTTGGGGAGGTTGGGAAGATGTTTGGACCTTAGTCTACTAATGGTAGATTGGTTGAGACCAGTTGATTTGGGAATTTGATGGGTTGATTGCCCCAATTCCAAAAGAGAGATAATATGGTGAATTTGGTCAACTGAGAGAGATTTCATGATGGTGGTTGTGGACAAAGTAATGGTATGTGTGTGTATTTGTATCATGCTGAACTTATTACTTGTCAGATGATCCATTGCTTATGTAATAATTACTTACAATACGCATTTTGAATACTTTAGAGTGTCAGCAACAAAACTGATGCAATAAGTATCTCATACCAATTTCAACATATCTTCAAATATAGTAAATATTACATAATAAACGCATATACCATTTGAAAGCCCTTGATCAGGGCTTTCCAATGATATCCAAATTAGAGGGTCTATCATCAATAGGGCTCTCAATATTCATGCTTCAATCAAAATATTGCAAACATTGCATCAGTTTTGTTGCTCACTGTAAGTAACCTAGGGCTAAGAGTAAGGAGAAAATAGTAGCAGGGGCTACTAGGAGACTACTGAAGATAATAAGGGCAGTGAAGAAATGCCCAAGGGTGAAGACATCCTGGTTTGTTAGCAAACTGGACAATGGAGGTGATGGTGTTGCAGTGGGCAGCATGGGCAGTGGCAATCCTTTCTCTGTGGATCTGGTGGGCTTCTTCAACTAAGAACCAGGTGCAATTCTCTTGCCAATAACAGAACTCATTGTCAAGGTGGTGGCAGGTATCAGGACTGGTGGAATTGCAGTAGAGATCTTCAAGGTCATTTGGGTCAACAAACTCAGGCAGCATGAACTCACACTTGTCAATGAAGGCAGGTGATGCCATGAGAGAAAGGGGAAGGACTACCTCTACTTTCTCTTCCTTTTTTACAACAGAGACCCTCTCTACTCTACTCCACTCTCTCTCAGCAGTAGCAGCAACAGCAGCAGGGTCAAAAACTTGGGTGAACAAGTGGGAGTGCTCCTCTAGGAAGAGGTGAGCATTGGCAGTAAGGATGGTGATGTCAAGCATGTACTCAGGATGTGGGGTGATGAGCTGGTTGGGGTTTACTGATGTAGGGCCAGGTTAGACAGGTGTTCAGTGTGACAATAAAGCTCACTGGTCAGATAGTGATGGTGAAGCTTCAGGGTTGCAACATGTAATGGCAAAGCAAAAGCAATTTAAGTTAAAATGAAACAACCCTAAGTCCAGGGGATCAGGGAGCAAGCAGAGGTAGTAAAGGAACCAGCAAGACTAGGTGATACAAGGCTAGGGGCCCAAGCATTGACTAAGGACTGAGGAAAAAACCCAAGTTAACTTGAATAAGGAGCTTGAATGCTGAATTTGAGCCTTATATACTATTACAGGGTTTGTATACTATTACCAGATTTGTGTAGACTTCAGGGCAGACATGAGAATGAGGAGATTATACTACTGACTAGAGATGAGTCATGAGGAGTTACAGCACTGCCTTGTATAGCTAGGCACCAATGATGCAAGATGATGCCATTGTGGTGCAATATGGTGTGATTGGGCTGTGCTAGGGCTGGACTATTAGCTGAGGTAATCACAACTTGGCACTGCCATTATGTGGTGTGTGAATGCTGTCAGTGTGGATCATATGAAGGAGAAACAGGGAATAATGGATAGACAGAGGGAGTGTGTTACACTTCAATCCTCCACTGTCCTACACCTGCTGCCTTTACTATCCTACACTCACGCATTCACTGCATCCCCTCACCTCACTCCTACATTCACTACACTCCATTCCCTAGACTACCCTCTTTAGCCACACCTTCCCATGCCATTAAATTGTGCCTCAGCTCTATCCACAGACATGGTATCCATGCCACGGTGGCCAGCTTACAGCATAAGGGCACCTAACCAAGGTAGTGTAAAGCCCCTTTTATCTAAGTAGCTCACACCACAGCAACTGCAGATGGCACCATCACACACAATACTTGCACCACCCTATTCCATGCCAATAGAATTACTTCTGCATATTGTATGATTTTCCTTATTCCTTTTTTCCTCCAATCACATAACTCCCACTATTGTGCCATTACATGTCATCCTATCCCACACCTATAGCAATATCCCCTCAGCATTGCCCTGCTTGCATAGACCAGGCCAGTTCTTACATATCTCACATTTCCTTACTTAGTATCCTGGCCTGCCCTCATGTAGTTCAATTGGAGTTCCAATCTAGGTAGCTAGTAGTATATAAACCCACATGTAATTCATTGGAACTCCAATTGATTCTTCTTGGATCTTCCCTCACAAGGCACCTGCTTACTAGAAGCTTGATCCATCTCTTACACTCTCTACACTTTCCACTACACAACCAAAGGTACCTAGTGCCTGAGATTGTTTCATTAAGAATTGATTGCTGCTTTGCCATTGTTGTCTCCAATGACCTCCTTGAAGCACCCACCCTGTACCTCTCTACCAGACCCTTACAGCAGTAAGCACTATTGTGCCAACATTCAGCCTTTCTAATGAAATGACCTTGGGTGCTAGGCACTAGGAGGTGTGAAGAGACGAAGGTAGTGAAGTGAAGTGAAGAGGGATAATGGACCAATCTTCTAGTAAAGCGGGTGCCTTATAAGGGAAGACCCAAGAAGAATTGATTGGGGCCCTGATATAATACAGATGGGTTTATATACAAGTACAGAGAGGATTCAAGTGGAGCCTAAAGTAAGTGAGGGCAGGCGAGAATACTAATTATGGAAGTGCAAAGCAGAAACTAGCCTGGTCTGTGCAAGAGAGGCAATGCTGAGGGGATAATGCTACTGGAGTGGAAAAGAATGGCAAGCTATGGTGTGTTAGTGGGTAAATCACTATTGGTGTGAGAACAAGTGGCATGCTATTGTGTGATAGCAAGCTATTTGCCATTGGCTCATAAATGAAAAGACAAAATTGTATGATATGTGCCCTATGCGCTATTGGCTGCCCAGCCAAGATGCTGTGGCTGGTATGCTATGGTGCCATCCTGGCTGCAGATGGCTAATCACTGCAGTGGCATGAGTATCTGGGTAATCAGGTCTTTACTCTACCATGGTCCAGTGCCCAGAATGCTGCAGATAACCAATAGCTGGTGTGTGAACATAGCCTGGCTGGGGCTGAGTTGCAGCTAAGTGGTGTGAGTACGAGTGCCTAAAGAAGGGAGTGTAGGAATGAGTGGAACATAGCATAGCCATGAGTGTTACATGTTCCCCTTCTCAAGGCCCAGATTTCAGATGGGCGAAAGGGAAAATAGAGCAAATGGCAGAGTGAGTGACAGGATGAGGGGTGGATGGGTGGGCATGGTGGAAGGTGGCAGTGGTGTCAGGGGAGTTAGCAAGGTTGGAGCAGGGTTCCTATGTATGCTCGGAGATGTCATAACACTTTCAGTGGATGAGGTACTGGAGTTCGCAGCCTGACAGCTGAGAGTTGACAATATACTCGACCTCATATTCCAGTATAGCAGGGTCAGCAGCCAGGGAAGAGGGATTGGGGAGAGGAGGGTGCTGACTGGGGAGCGGAGTGAGGAACAGTTTAACCCAGGAGACATTGAGGACTGGGTGGATACAATAGGACAGAGGGAGTTCAAGCCAGACAGCATTGGGATCAACAAGTCCGGTGATGGAGAAGGAATCAATTTAATGGTCAATCAGTTTTGAGGAGCCCAGGAGGGAAAGGTGCTCAGTGGAGAGCCACACCTTATCCCCAATGGAGTAGGAGGGGGCCAGAGAATGCTTACCAGCAGCTGCTTGCTTCATTGTATCCTGTGAGGTGCAAAGATATTCCCAGGCTTCGGCCAAATAGTCTGAGTACTGGTTGGCTAAGTTATCAGCCATGGGGGAATGAGTGACTGTGGGTTTGATACCAAGGACCAGGGTATAGGTGCAAGTGAGCTGGAAGGGGGATTTACCAGTGGCAGAAGACATACAGGTGTTGATAGTAAATTAGGCAAGGAGGAGCCAGTCACTCCAGGAGTCAGGATGATCAGCACAGTAGGTGTGGAGATACTGACCTACTTCCTGATTCATTCACTCAGTCTGCCTGTCAGTCTGTAAATGGTAGGCAATGGAAAGATGCTGGGTTATCTGCAACTGCCAGCAGAGATCAGTCATCAGGCAGGATGCGAATTGCGGGCCTTGATTGAAAATGATGGACTTCAGAAGTCTGTGGTGCTTCCACATGTGGTGCAAGTAGATGGATGCTAGATCGAGGGACATACAGGTGGAGTCACAAGGGATTAACTCTGTTGCCTTGGAGAACTGATTGACAATTGTCAAGATGGCAGTGTACAAGTTGAAGAGGGGAAGTCTGGTAATGAAGTCCACAGAGATGTCTTGCCAGGGGCCAGAAGGCACTGGCAAGGGCTGGAGCTGCCCTGCAGGTGGCTTGTTGGAGGACTTAACTTGGGTGCACCTGGGACATTGCTTGACATAGTCTATGGCATCCACTGCCAGAGATCTCCAGTCATAGTGCCAGCACAGGAGTTCAATAGTCTGGGCGACTCTGGGGTGTCCTGCTATAGGGGCATCATGGTGCAGGTGGAGCACCTCAGGCCTGCAGACCAGGGGAACATACACCTTTCCTTCCTTCATCTAGCAACCATCTTTGATGTGATACCCTTGGCTTTCCAACCGCTTCTGCACCTGATGGGGGAGTTTGATCATCTTGTGAGAGATCTGATCAGTGAGATGATTTGTGGGTGGTGGCCCAGTGAAGACCTCCCTTCTTATGTTCCATCATGTCTTTGAGTTTAGTGTGGGTCTCATCAAAGGTCTTGCCAATGGCTAAAAGTGTTGTATCATTTACAAAGGCTTGAATAGTTTCACCACATTTGCTGTCCACAATCTTTAAGAGGTCAGTATTGTATATGGTGTAGAGAATCATGGACAATGGGTTTCCTTGGCCTATTTTATTGTTTATTGGGTGCCAGTCTGAGGTATAGTCATCAAATTACAGCTTTGTGCATCTGTTACCAAGCACTTTCTTAGTGAACAATACTATTGATTTGGGTACTCATTGTGAGCACATATTATGGAGCTGTCATATCTGTGATACCTTCACTAATTGAATAAGTCACCTCTGCACATGTTCTGACTTATACCTGCTTCTTTTGTACCTAGACATTTGTTCTCATCATTCTCCCTCCAACTCTGACCTTCACTTGCTGTACTGACCAGTATCTTTTTACCTGGTCACCAGTCATTGGTGGCTATATCTTATGTTCTGCATGTTATGACATCACCTTAGTGATCTGCCTTCTACTAGTTCAGTCCTCTGGTATTCATCTATGTCATCTTTATTCTGCTGACATATTTCTTTGTAATCTTCTTCTCTCTTCATTCTGTACTGCCTTCAATCTGCTATATATAATGTCTGTCATTGAGGACTTACTCCTCAGTTCAAATATCATCAATACTTAGTCTGTCCTCTCCTCTCTCCTCTAATCCTCCCAACAGATTCCATCTCCATCCATCAACTATCTAAATTCCAAAAAACCAAGGACTAGGGATTGCTTAGGGCACAGCACTCCACCTGAGTTGCTGAAGCCAATGTCCTCATTCCTCTGACCTCCAATCTAACTCTGACCTTCATCCAACCCTCACCCTATCAGAGTAGAGCAGAGTTGAACTGATTCTGATAGGAGCAACCTGTTTGTTACTGCATTGGGAAAAGTGCCCTCAATGTTGAGGAATAGTACTGATGTGACTTTGTGATTATGCCAAGCATGCTTGATGCTAGTAGTATATAAACCCCCATGTAATTCATTGCAACTCCAATCAATTCTTCTTGGGTCTTCCCTCACAAGGCACCCAGTTATAAGAAGCTCAGTTGATCTCTATTACCTTTGTACACTTTTGTACACCCTCTGCTATGCAACCAAAAGGTACTTAGTGCCTGAGGTTGTTTCATTAAGAATCAATTGCCACTTTGCTGTTGTCACTCTTTGACTTTCCTGAAGCACCCTACCTGTTGGATTATAAGCCACACATCTCAGACAGTGACAAGGCTGGGTAGTCTAGTGGTTAAGACAATCCCAGTACTGTTGGGAAGTCCCAGGTTCAAGTCTTGGTCTGGCCAGATTTTCCCTCTGAGTTCTCCTGCAGTTAACACTACCACCCTTCTTCAGAACACCAGACCCTTACAGCAGTGAGCTGTACTGTACCTATGTTCAGCCTTTCTAACATAAAAGGACACTAGTGAATGCTAATCATGCCCAGTTGGCCCCCACTTCCCTCTTGGCTGAGCAGGAAGTTGGACAGCATCTAGTAGTTGCCCCTTGCCCACAGCATCCAATCAACCTCACCCTCTGTTAAGGATATTGATTGTGCATTTTTGGTTGGGAAAGGAATTCCTTTTCTGTATTGATTGTGGCAACTATTTGCCAGTGTTTACTGTGGTAGAATATTGCACAGAGTCCACTGTCAACTGTTCTTCAGTTTCTGACAGTGGACTCCAGGTACTGTAGCTATCTACTCCGCAATTTTATAGTTTCTGACAGTGGACTCCAGCTGCACTCAGCTGCATTTAACACCCTCCTCACCACTGTTGCCTCTAGCCTTGAGGCTGACCTCACTACTGAAGAAGAAAGGAAACAGCAGGAGTTTCAGGAAGAGTTTGACAAGAGAATTGCTGAGTGGAGCAGAAGGACCACATGGGCATCATCAGCTACACCCACTTTGCAATATCCCCCTTCCCTTTTTGCTGACATTGACCCAAATGACTTCGAACTGCCTATATCTTCTCCCCTTTCACCTGCCACTCTGCACCGCCTCATAGCCAAGGCAGAAGAACATCAGCACTGTTGCCAGGAATATGCCACCTTTATCAAAAGGCAACTCCTCCTACCCCCACCTCCCTCTCCAGACTATCACGCCTGCAATAGACCCTTTCCTTTTCATCGTCCACAATGCCAATCTTGGCCAAACAGACCTGCCAGTTCAAATATCATTTGAACTGAACGAACCCCTGGATATCTGTGCCCTCGAGACAGCTTATGGTGACCCACCAAGTATCTCTAAACCTTTTACTTCTTACCTGTTACTCCCTTCTTGTTCTCCTTTTCATACCTACGGATGTTCTCCATTTATTTCTACTACTCCCTGTTCTTTGCTTGTTTTATCAGTTTCTTATTGTTTGTCTTACTTACGTACTTTCTTGTTTGCACAGTTTAGCAGAACTGTAACTCCCTTATCCTCTTCTTTCACACCCCTCACACAGAGTATTCCATAGGCACCACCTCTGCTACTGCAGTGTGTGGAGAGACATTCAGATACAAGCTAAACCAGAATAATTGGGCCAAGACAGGCCAGAACTGGTAGCTATCTTTTGAAATTGAATTTGCTCTTGGTTTAGCCATAGGGGGATTACTAAGCAAACTGAAGAAGCGCTTGGGTCCAAGGAAGATACAGATCCTCAACAGGCCAAGACCTAGAGATTGGTGTGTTAGAGATATTGATTGCACATTTTGGATGAGAAAGGATTTCCTTTTTCTGTATTGATTGTGGCAACTGTTTGCCAGTGTTTACTGTGGTAGAATATTGCACAGAGTCCACTGTCAACTGTTCTTCAGTTTCTGACAGTGGACTCCAGGTACTGTAACTATCTACTCCCCAATTTTATAGTTTCTGACAGTGGACTCCAGCTGGACTTCAGCTGTATTTAACATGGTGAGATCAGAAGACTGTCATCCGCTCGAGACCTTTAGCACCACTCCCATTTGAGAGCCAAAGAAGCTGAAGAAGCTGGTACAAGAAAGCTGTGATGAAAACAGTAAAGAAAGAAACCAGATTCCAATATATTGCAGGCACTCCTAAACCTCTTGGCCGACCCTACTGTTGGGACACACAACAAGCTGAACACAGTGGCAAATGAGTTTACTACCATAACCCAACAAACTGCACAGCTTGCCAGGTCATTGCAAGACTCCAACAATGAGATTGTGAGGTTGGAGCAAGTTGTTACCACTGAACAGCAAACAGTCATGACACTCCAAGGCCAGATCGCAGCTGCTGGTCCCCCTGGGACAGTGAAGAAGGTTGAACTGTTTGCAGACCCTGGTGAGTATGATGGCAATATTGCCAGATTCAAGGAATGATAGGCCAAGATGCAAGCATGGCTAAGAGTAAATGCCCATGTCGCCCCTTCCAGAAGCTATGAAGCAGTAGTCATGGTGCTCTTGCGCCTTAAAGGACCCAAAGCCAGCCCCTTCACCCAAACAAGACTTGCCAAAGGCCCTACTTATGCATGGGCTGACCTTAAAGGTGAAGTGGAGGGCCTATTCTAGGCTGCTAATCAGAAAGACTGGGCTTGTTGACAGCTTGAGGAATTCAAGCAAGGGAATATGTGCACCAATGACTTCATCATCCAGTGGGAAGCCCTCTACCAACAAGCTGATATTGATGACACACATGCCATCCAGCTCCTCGAACAGAACACTTCCAGAGCCATTATCACCCAGTTGTTCAAAGAAGGAAAGTGCTCTGACGTCCCCACCACCTATCTGCATAATATCCAGAAGACTGGCACTGCCATGGAAGCCTTGCTATTCATATGCGGCAGAGAAAGAAGAATTGCCCCCAGGATAAGCATGCAGGGGCTAGCCAAAGAAAATGCCAATGAAGCTGTCTATGTGCTGAGTAGCAGTGATGTCAGGCCAGATGCTTCAATTATAAACGCACTGGCCATTGCATCAAGGACTGTCGCCAGCCTCAGATCAATCAATGCCCCTCCTACAAGTTCGTACAAGGCAGGCATAGTGCCCATTGCAAGATGAGGAGGATGATTCAAAGGATCCCACTGGCTAAAGATGAAGAATTTGACTGCAACAGCCTACTTCAAACGGAAGAGCTAGCAGTGGTGGTGAAGAAGCAGCACAACCTTGAAGGAGAGTTGGGTTTTCAAGTTGCCAACTATGACAACAAGGAAAAAGGCAAAGCCTGAAGGGCGCATTGGGTGCCCTGACAGCTAGAGAAAGATTCATCACATGCTCCTATTGTTTCCATATCACCTCTGACAACTGTATAATACCTATTTTCTTGCCCAGTCAAGAGGAGCCTGCTCTGCAGCTCAGCAGTGACTGTGAATCAAAAGCCATGCTTAATTCCTCTTTATACCCTACTCCCCCTGCTACTCCGACAACTTCCCCTAGCATGCAAAGTCCGACAACCACACCCCCTGTTATCCGCATCCTTGGCACTAGCCACTAAGAAGTTACCCTGAATGTATGAGTCAAGACCAAGACCAGCAATTTCATACCCGCCTCTGTGCTGCTCAATAGCAGAGCACAGTCAATGTTCATGCACAAAGACTTTGCTCAAAGGCATAATGTCCCTCTTGACCCTCTTGACAACCCCATACTAGTCTACAACACGGACGGGACCCCCAACAGAGCTGGCCCAGTTACCCACATGGCCGAAATACTACTGGAATATCAAGGACATGTAGAGAAAGCCCAGGTCAAAGTAACTGACCTTGGAAGTAAGGATCTGATCCTAGGATACCCATGGCTAAAAGAGCATAACCCCCAGATTGACTGGAAGAAAGGAACTTTACATTTCCCAGAGTGCCCAGAGTTGTGCAACTATGCTGGTGTATCTCAAGTGGTCTGGAAGGCCAAAGAACAGGAGAAAGAGACAGCCAAAGAAGCAAAGGGTGCATGCAGTGCCCAAGCTGAAGAAAGGAAAATCAGGAGTATAGCTGAAGAGCCAAGAGCCTGAGATCTAGTGCCATCGGAGTATCACCTGTTCCTCTGGGTGTTTGAGTAGAAGGAGTCCAAGTGTATGCCCATACAAAAACCCTGGGACCACACTATCAAGCTCAAAGACTCCTTCAAGCTGAGAAAGGGCTACAACATCCCTCTAAGCCCTTAGGAGCAGTGTGAGGTAGACAAGTTCATTGATGATCAACTACACAAGGGCTACATCCACCCCTCCAAGTCCAAACAAACTGTGCCAGTATTCTTTGTTCCAAAGAAAGATGGAAAGAAATGCATGGTCCAGGACTATCAGTACCTCAATGAACACACCATATGTAACAACTACCCACTTCCCCTCATCAACCAGCTCATCAACCAGCTCCAACATGCCTGCCTGTTTACTAAAATGGATCTCTGATGGGGCTACAACAATGTATGCATAAAGGAAGGAGATGAATGGAAGGCTGCTTTCACTTGCCATAGGGGATCCTTCAAGCCCCTTGTTATGTTCTTTGGGCTCTGCAACTTCCCACCACCTTCCAAACAATGATGAACGAGATCTTTGCAGATATGTCCACCAATGTTTTGGTATACATCGACAACCTGATGATCTTCACCCCAACTGACAATGTCAAAGAACATCAGAAAGCTGTAAAAGAAGTGCTCCAAAGACTTGAAGAAAATGATCTCTTTGTCAAGCCCTCCAAGTATGTGTTCTTGGTAAAAGAAGTAGAGTTCCTCGGAATGATTGTAGGGATAAACAGAGTAAGCATGGACAGTGTGAAGGTAAAAGCAATCATGGACTGGCTGAGACCAAGAGATGTCCGAGGAGTCTGCTCCTGTTGGATTATAAGCCACACATCTCAGACAGTGACAAGGACAGGTAGTCTAGTGGTTAAGGCAATCCCAGTATTGTTGGGAAGTCCCAGGTTCGAGTCCTGGTCTGGCCAGATTTTCCCTCTGAGTTCTCCTGCAGTTAACAGCTCCTTCCTCGGCATGGCCAACTTCTACTGGCACTTCATCCAAGACTTTGCCAAGGTAGCCTGGCCACTACATGACCTAACCAGGAAGGATGAGCCACTCTGCTGGACCAATGCCTGCAAGGCCGCTTTTACCAAACTCAAGGAGGCATTTACCACTGCCCCAGTGCTTGCCTACCCTGATAACAACAAGCAATATCAGCTAGAAAGTGATGCCTCCTTGTTCACCACTGGTGCGGTCCTCTTGGTTGAGAAGGACGAGAAATGACATCTGGTCGCCTACTCCTCGTATGCCATGATGCCTGAAACTACCCAATTGCTGACAAGGAGATGTTGAGTGTAATCAGGGTGCTGGAGACTTGGTGTCATTACCTGGAAGGAACCACCCATGAGTTTCAGATTTGGAACAACCATCAGAATTTGACATGATTTATGACCCAACAGAACCTCAATTGGCAACAGGCCTGCTGGGCTCAGTATCTGTCCTGATTCAACTTCAAATGGTTCCATAAACCAGGGTCCACCATGGGTAAGGCAGATGCCCTCAGCAGAAGAGAAGACCTTGCAGTAGGTGATGAGGACAACAACCAGCAGGTGCTGGTAGTATCTCCGGAGACCATTGGAGTATAGGAGATGAAGAAAACTTGACACCAGTCATCCTGCACCCTAGCAGCAATGCCCTCACTGATGCCATCTCCCATGAAATGATCAAGCTCCCACTGCCAGTTCAGGCCTGGCTGGAAGCATTGGGATACATCATCTCTGATGGCTGTTGCATGAGGAAAGGGAGAGTGTTCATGCCCCCAGCCTGCCGACCAAGGGTACTCCACCTACATTATGACACTCCACTGGCAGGGCACCCCAGAATAGAAAGGACACTAGAAGGAATCCGGTGGAACTATGACTGGCCTAGTGTAACCAGGGATGTTCAAGAGTATGTCAAGCATTGCACCCATTGTGCACAGGTAAAACCCGGAAACCAGCTGCCTGCAGGGAAGTTACAGCCACTTCCAATCCCTGTTGGGCCCTGGGAGGACATCTCTGTCAACTTCATCACTGGACTCCTGGAGTCCAACTCTTACACTGCCATACTGACAGTCATCGATCAGTTCTCCAAGGCTGTTGAGCTAGTCCCCTGCAATATGACTTGCACCTCTGTCGACCTTGCCAGGATATACTTGTACCACATCTGGAAGCATCATGGACTCCCACACAGCACAGTCTGTTAAATGCAGCTGAGTACAGCTGGAGTCCACTGTCAGAAACTAAATTTGGGGAGTATCTAAGTACAATACCTGGAGTCCACTGTCAGAAACTGAAGAACAGTCGACAGTGGACTCTGCGCAATATTCTACCGCAGTAAACACTGGCAAACAGTTGCCACAATCAATACAGAAAAGGAAATCCTTT
>JBBPTI010000190.1:0-19743 GCA_038093995.1 Tylopilus aff. callainus | reverse complement strand
ACTTACTTCAGTCTCCAATTGGACTCCGCTGTATAGTAGTATATAAGACCGCCTGTAAGTAGTCGGAGCCCCAATCAATTCTTCTTGGGTCTTCCCTCACAAGGCACCCGCTTATAAGGAGTTTGATCCACCTTTCTGTTTCGCTTCACTTCGCTACTCGACCCCTTGTGCTCTGCACCCGGGTCATCGTCTTGCTCGTTCCACTCGATGCCTCCTTGCCTTTGTGCCCAAGGTCGTTTCACACCCTCAAATGCAAGACATAACTGTTCCAACCTCCCTGACATAACTGACCACGAGCTCAGTTCACTGATGGGTGATAGCTTGGGCTGCTCTTCTGCTGATTCAGATTGGCTGAATAAATCCCATCTCTGCTCTACATTGTCCATTTTAGCTGACATGCAGCCATCGGGTTCCTGGCAGACCCCCAGTGTTGAGACTCTGAGTCCAACTGTCACAGAAGAAATTCTAGGTGATGAGCTGAACATAGGACCTTTCATTCCTGGTGAATATATAGAGTCCACTCCCAGGAGAGTTGAGGAGAACCTCTCTGTTACGCTCACAGCTACGCTATGTTCCATTCTTTCCTACATTGCCTTCTTTAGCCACTTTCACCCACACCACAGTGCCATGACTTGGTATTGCCTGAGTCCCTTTCCCACACTGGTTAGCTTAGTATCCACAGCATTCTGGGCACTGGACCACGGTAGAGTAAAGACCCGATTATCCAGATACTGATGCTGCCCACAGCACTTAGGCAATCCGCAGTTGCAATGGCGCCATATGTCGCCACCTGGTCTCACCCCAATAGTGATACTTGCACATCACATGCCATAGTATGCCATTTGTTCCCACTCCAATGGCATTAACCTTGTAATGGTGCCATTGCTCGCCACCCTTTCCCACTCCAGTAGCATTTAGCCTGCAGCATCACCCCACTCACACAGATCAGGCCAGTTTCTGCCTTGCACTTCCATATTTAGTATCCTTGCCTGCCCTTACCTACTTTAGGCTCCGCTTGAATCTGGTTTGTAGTAGTATATAAGACTGCCTGTATTATATTGGAGCCCCAATCAATTCTTCTTGGGTCTTCCCTCACAAGGCACCCACTTTACTAGAAGATTGGTCTACTTGTCCACTTTGCTTTACTTCACTACTCTCCACTCTACACGCCTCCTAGTGCCTTGCACCTGAGGTCGTTTCATTAAGAATTGATTCCTCTCTTCGCCGCTGTCACTCTCCAACTGCCCCAAAGGCCCCACCCATCACCACCTTCGTGTTATCAGTAAGCAGAGTTGTACCCACATCCCCTTTGTTGATGTGGAAGGACACTAGTGAATGCTATACGTGCTAAGTCGGCCCCTGCTGTTGTAGTTGGCAGCTCAACAGGCGGACAGCGTCTAGTAGTTGCCCCTTGCCCAATTCGCCCCATTAACCTCAACCTTCTCACCACCATCGCTTCCTGCCTCGAAGCTGATGCTGCTGCTGCTGCTGAGAGAGAGCAGAGAGAGCTATGGGAAGAGATTGACCAGGCCATAGCAGACTTCACTGCAAGGTCCAGGGCTTCAGATATGCCCACACTTGTCTATCCCCCATCCCCCATCGCTGACATTGACCTGAATGACTTCATTCACCCCACACCACCTATCTCTTCGCCCTCTACTCTTCACTGGCTCATCGCTGAAGCTGAAGAACAGACTTGCTGTTATGATGAGTATGCAGCCTGCATAAAAGCCCAGCTCACTGCTCCCCTTCCCCCTTCCCCAGACTACCACACCTGTTGCAGGCCGGATTGCCTTCACCACCCCTTCTGTTTCCTGCCATTCCACTCGCACCTGAAACAGTCTGGGACATCCAGTACCACACTGGTGCACAGTCTCAATGAGCCAGGCTGTCTTTGCCCAAGAAACCTTCTTCGGTGGCCCAGCAAGTTCCTTTAGTTCTCCTATTTGTACTTGCTTGTTTGTGCCTTCCCCCCTTTTTAGTGTTAGCCTTCTTCTCCAAGGATGTTCCCACTTTTCTTCTGGTACTCCCTTTTAGCCTCCTGTTTTATTTCTTTCTTGTTACTTGTGTTTTGCATCTATCACCTTCTCACTTGCATTCAGTTTGATTGCAATACCCTTCTTGTTTCTTTGCAGTTATCTTTGGGAGAGTACTCCCTCATCATCACTACCCCTACTGGCACATGAGGCCGCAACTTTTGCTACAAAAACACCCCTACCAACTGGGCTGAGTCAGCACCCCAGGATGACTGGTAGACTTTTGTAATTCGCATTTGAACTAAAGTTCCCAGCAACAGCTATAGGGGGATTACTTAGCAAGCCGAGAGAATGCTGCATGCATCCTGAAGGAAGAGTAATCAGGATCCTCAATAGGCCACATCCAGGAGACTATTGAGATTAGAAGACCATAGTCTGTGTGAGACCTCTAGTGCTGCTCCCATTCGAAAGGCCCAGCTGCAGCTGGTACAAGAGACACAAGGTGCCAGTAATCAGGAAGGAAGTCCATTTCCAATATGTTGCAGGTACTCCTCAATACCATCACAGACCCCACTATTCCTCTACTGGACAAACTTGCTGCCATTGTGGCCAAGTTCACCACCATCACCACTCAGAATATCCAACTCACACAATTGCTGCACACATCCAACAACAAGATTATTCATCTCAAGCAGCTAGTGACAGTAGGACAAGGCATGGTAGCCACTCTCCAGGGCCAGATCACCACAGCACGCCCTCCAGGTACCTCAAAGAAAGTTGAATTGTTCACAGACCCAGGCGAATACGATGGGTCCATTGCCAAATTTGAAGAATGGTGGGCCAAGATAAAAGCCTGGCTCCATATCAACATGCACGTTGCCCCCACAGGAAGTTATGAAGTGGTTGTGGCAGTCTTGTCCCGGCTCAAAGGACCTAAAGCTGGCCCCTTCGCACAAACCTGCCTCGCCCGCAGAAATGCATATCTGTGGAAGGACTGCAAGGCCGAGATAGAGGGCCTCTTCTGCACTGCTAATCAGAAGAATTGGGCCTACCGACAGCTGGAAGAGTTCAAGCAGCAGAACATGTGGACTGATGACTACCTAGTCCGCTGGGAAGCTCTATACCAGCAGGTGCAAATCAACGACATGCACACGGTCCGCCTCTTGGAACAAAACATGGCCCGCCATATCATTTTACAAATCTTCAAAGAAGGAAAGCACCAGGACAAACCAGCGCTCTATCTGGACAACATTAGGAAGACCAGATGCGCGATGGAAGCACTTGGCTTCATAAGGGGGTATGAAAGGAAGGCCCCTGCAAGGATTAGCAGTTGAGGGTTAGCGTGGGAGAACCTTGAAGAAGATGTATTTGCCCTCCCAAGCAGTGACACCCATGCAAAGTGCTTCAATTGCAAACAAACTGGTCACAGGATTCAAGAGTGCCAGAAGCCAAAGATCAATCAATGTCCAGCCTGTAAGTTTGTTCATGGTGGGCATAGCACTTATTGCACCAAAAGGAAAATGCTGCAGAGGATACTGCTAGCAGAAGATGAAGAACCCACAGGTACAGAAGCCCCGGTAAGGATTGCCAAGTTGGCAGAAGAAATATGCAAGAGGAATAACCTGGAGATGGGTTTGGATTTTCCAATCAAAAGATCCCAGATGAAGGGAAAAGGCAGGGCCTAAGGAACGCGTTGGGTGTTCCAAAGGCTGGTAAGACTCTAACAAAGCATGCCCCTATTACCCATGTTATCATCTCTAAAGACCAAGAATGGTGTATTCCCCTTAGATTGCCTGATCTAGAGGAGCCCACTCCCCAGTGGCTCAGCAGCAACTGTGAACCCAATGCTGTGCTTAATTCCTCTACCAAGTACACTCCCCCTCATGCGCACCAAGAAACCCCAACTCAACCCCCACAGATATGCATCCTAGGGCAACAAAAACGAAAAGAGATCCTCATGCAGGTGCAGATCAAGACTTGGACTGGTGACTTCATTCTGGCGTCCACCCTTCTCAACAGCAGTGCCCAGTCCTCGTTCATACATCAAGAGTACATCCACCAGAACCATATCCCTACTGAAGAACTCCTGCAGCCCATATATGTTTACAATGCCAATGGAACCCCAAATAAAGTGGGGCCTGTAACCCATGCAGCCACCATTTTACTCAAATATCAGGGTCATGTGGAAAAGACCCGAGTAGAGGTGACCGACCTAGGAAGTAAAGATCTGATCTTGGGGTACACATGGCTAAAAGAACATAACCCCCAGATCAATTGGAAGACCAGTACGGTGTCAATGCCAGAGTGCCCAGAGTTATGCAATTACTCCGGAGTATTGCAGGTCATCCACCGAGCAGAAGAATTGGAGGTCTGAGTGGCTGAGGAGCAGTGGAACACCAGACAAAAGCAAGAAGGAAAAACTCCTTGTGAGTTAGTACCCCCAGTGTACCACTGCTACCTCAAGACCTTTGAGCAAAAGGAGTCTGAGTAGTGTAGAGAGTCAGGACTCTCTGTGGTGATATCTGCTTCTTTTTCTATATTCCATGGTTCCTCTTACTATGACCCCAATTACTTACTTTGACTCTGGACTCGCAATTCTTATAAATCCGTTCCTAGTCCAATGCACCGATTAGTCCGGAACTACTGGACTTTACTCAGACAGACCGGTTTTTACTTTACTATTTCCTTTTCTGTTCTTACTTACATAACAGCCTTATATGCTGTCATTTAGCCATTTTCCTGTCATTAGCAAAAGTCTAGGGTATGCCCGGACTATAAAAAACTTGTTTCACCTGGGGAAAATTTAGCAACCTTTGGCTCACATCGTCTACCGTCTACCGCTGCCGTTCTACCGTTCACCGTCACTGTTTCCACCATTTCTCACCTTTCTCGCTCGCAATCTCTACGACCTATAGTCCGGAATATCAGACTAACGCACTCCAAGTCAACTAGTCCCCATCTCGGACCTCCATAAGTGGTCTTAACCTTTGTCTCACTCACCCCTTTACCAGAGTCCCTTTTGGGGCGAACATAATCGCTCCCCCTCATATCTAAGACAACCAGGACTAGCAGGTTCCGCCCCTAGTCCGCTCCCAGGCATCCTAATTACTTTACAACTGGAGCCCACCACGAGGGTCGAACTCGCAGCCTTCAGATTAAAAGTCCAACCTTCGTTCAGGTACCCTTCCGGAAAGCCACTGAACACCTTCCGACATTTTGTGAAATCAGTCCAATTGGTCCTCACCCCACATCTGATCTCCGACTGCAACATCCAAAAACCTACTGACACCAGGACATATAGAGACGTCTTTCAAGGATAAGACTTGTTTGACTCATTGTCAGGAGAGTCTGACAGAACACCCAAGTTTCACTGGTCCAATCCCTGGTGCCTTTGTTCAGTCCACACCTCGCAGGCAGATAAGGGGAGTTTCATCCGGAATTGATGGATCAGATCCATCCCCTTGACAATCATCATCTCCATCACCATCCCTATCATCATCACGACTGAGCGAACCAGCACACCGTTTTTCGTCTTCATTGTCTTCGTCATCATCTGACTCACTGCCCCCTTCCCTTTCTTACCTCTTACAACCCGCGTCACTGTCCTTCCGTCATAGTCTGGTTCTGCCGGTTAATCCATTTCAATGCCTGACCACTTCCAGACTACTGTCTGCAGTCCCACTTACCTCTACCATAACTCTGCCGCCCATCTGGACTGTCATTCCCCCTGTTCCACCGCTCGCTCCTCAGCCTGTAATGGCCAACCTGCTTCCCCAAATGCCCCTCTGGGGAACCCAGAACACTCCCAAATTTGATGGGAAGACCCCATCTCTTTTATCCTGTTTTCTTGAGGATGTTGACATTCTAGCTACCACTTCCGGTCTTACTGACCAGGAAAAGATTAAGGCTGCCCTTAGGTATGCCGATTTAGAGGAATCCAAAGGTTGGGAGTTGCTAGATGAAGCAACCACCCAAGTTCCGGACTGGGATGACTTTGTCACTGCTGTCAAGAAGTTATATCCTGGCTGTGAAGGTAGTAATCGTTATTGCCATGCTGATATACAATATTTAGTGCAGGAGTACCATGCCAAGGATATGAGAACCTTGGAAGACCTTGGCGAATACCAGTGCAAGTTTATGAAGGTCACCAAGCTCCTTATCCTTGCTCGTAAACTGTTGGACCTGGACAGAGATGCCTTGTTCATGTCCAGACTACCGGCCGGCCTCGAAAACCAAGTCCAGCAATGTCTCCTGATCACCAAGACTGCTCACCATCCTTCCGACCCCTATCCTATCAACGACATCACCGACGCTGCTAAGTCCCTGCTCACAGGGTCTGCCTTATGCCCTCAGGCTGCTGCTGCTGCCAATGGCCGACCATACTTTCCGTCATGGGCATCACCTCCACCACCGACTGTTGCGCCAACCACCTCTGTCACCCCGCAAGTCAAACAGGAGCAAGTAGGAATGCAGCAGACTAATAGGAGTTGTGCCTTCTGTGATGACCCGGCCCACTTCATGTTGAACTGCCCTCATGTTGACAGGTACTTGAAGTCTGGGAAGGCGAGCCGAGCCACCAATGGCCACCTATGTCTCCCAGATGGCAATTGCATTCCTCGAGTTCCAGGCACTCGTTGCCTTCGGGACTGTCTCGACTGCCTTAGCACGCAGACCACTGCTTCTGCCCCCGGTTCCATTACGACCGGAATACTTGCCCTCACCACTGACACCGATGCCATCCTTGACATCGAACCATCAGTCCTTCTGGCACCGTCTGAGGAGCTGGAAGATGTAGGTGGCGACACCTTTGCTCACCCTGACTTTCAAGCCTACCTCACTCAAGCATGGGTGAGTTTCCAAGCCGATAAGGCGAAGGTTAAGGAGAAGCGAGTCCGCTTTGATGGTGTCGAGATCCCCCATAAGACTGGTCACCCCAGACCTCGCCCAGTGTCAGTAGCAGACGAGGTCATCCCCCCAGCAGTGGAGTCCAATAGGTCCACTACTCCAGCACTGTTCCGGCTGGTGACTCCAGTTCCTACTTCCAACCCACCAAAGAGTATTTTTCCCCGAGTTGATAATGCTAACACCTCCTCTACCCCTGCCTCTGGGCAATTTAGATACTCTTTTCCATTAGAGGATGAGACCACACCTAAGCGTGTCCTGACCAAGTTCCTTGAGACCACCATGCCGGTCTCTTTCAAGGATTTTATCTCCTCTGCCCTGGATGCATGGAGGCAGTTCAAGGAATTGACCACTAGCAAGTGAGTATCCACCACCACTAACGTTGTGCAGGTAAACAAGCTCTCCGGAGTTGATCCCGGTCGCGTCGAGCACGAGTATGGCGACTGCATCCTCCGGAGTGATGACAGTTTAATTGTTGCTCATCATAGCATTCCTTTCTGCTCCCTTGATGCAAAGGTTGTAGGGACAAACTGATCACTGACAGCCGTCCTAGATAGCAGCTCCAAAATCGTCGCTATGCCCAAACGTGTATGGGAAGCACTCAGACTACCAGTCCGGTCTGACCATATACTAACGATGTCCAACGCTAATACCAGCACCAAATCAACTATTGGCATTGTTGAGAATCTCTGGCTCGATTTTGGGGCAGGAGAAATTAACCTTCAAGTACAAGTTGTCCCCCGTGCCAACTTTGACCTCCTACTCGGTCATCCCTTCCATTGTTTATTGAGCGCCACAACAGAAGATTTCCCGGATGGGTCACAGACGATCACACTTCGTGATCCAAACTCCAGGAAGTCTTACAAGCTTCTGACACGTCCATGGACCGAAGGATGTCCATGTTGCCAGCGTGGACTCGGATGTGCCAATCACAAATCCATCGTCGAGATGGGTTTTTAGATATCGATGATCCACCGACCAGTTAGGGAGATTCCCGCATAATTTCTTCGTCTCCATCATTTTCCTTAACTTGCTCACCTCTGCATACAGTTTCTGTCTCTGTTCCGGACTATGCAGACCGCTCCGGACTATACAAATTTGTTTCCTCTACTCAGACTTCTCTCTCCTCTTCTCATATTTCTGCTTTCACTTCGTCTTACCGATTTGATCCACTAACCCATTCCCTGGCCTACAAGCCAGTAGCTAAAAAGATTCAGTCAGTCGTGGCCCCTCTTGAGGAGGAGTTCCGCGTGCTGCGCCGGCTACCTGATGATCCGCTCGCCGGACTCATACTGTTGCCTACTCATCCTCCAGACTTCATTCCCAGAGTCCGGTTTACATGGGAACGTGCTGATGCTCTCGACCTCAACCCTGCCAACTGGCTATGGGGAGAGGAAATCAAGTTAGTCTGGTGGATAGTCCGCAATCATGAGATGGCTTTCGCTTGGGTTCCAACCGAGCAAGGTCGTCTTGATGAATGATACTTCCCTCCTGTCAAAATTCTGACTGTGCCCCACACTCCGTGGGTACTCCACAATATTCCGGTTCCTCCGAAGGCATGGGACCAGACCATACAGATCATCAAAGACCGGATCACTTCCGGAGTGTACAAACCATCTGCCACTGCCTACCACTCCCGGTGGTTTTGCATGCTCAAACAGAATGGGAAGACACTCCGGCTAGTCCATGACCTCCAACCACTCAATGCCATAACCATCCGGGACTCGTCTGTCCCCCCTTTTGTCAAACACCTCACAGAATCGTTTGGAGGCTATTCGGTATATGGTATGATGGATCTATTTGCAGGATACGACCAGCGCCCGTTGCATGTCGAATCCCATGACATGACAACATTTAATAGTCCGCTTGGACCACACCGGCTTACCACCCTTCCGATGGGGCATACCAACACGGTCCAAGTATACCAAGCTGACATGGCATTTATCCTATAGGACGAGATTCCACATTATACAATGCCATTCATCAACGATCTACCGATCAAGTCCGAGACCACCCATTACCAGTGTCTGGATGGCTCATACAAGACCATTCCAGAGAACCTGGGTATCCGGAAATTCATTTGGAATCACCTAATTGTTGTCCACAGAATCCTCCAACGCCTCCAAAACGTCAATGTTACTGTTTCTGCCAAGAAATTCGTCCTTGCCACTCCGACCGCAACGATTGTCGGTCACAAGTGTACCTCCGAGGGCCGTGTCCCGCATGAGGCGAAAATTCAAAAGATACGCAACTGGCCTGAATGCCAGAATCTTACCCAAGTCTGCGGGTTTCTGGGCACCTGCGGCGTAGTCCGCATTTTTATTAAAGATTTCGCTTCTATCTCTCATCCTCTTGTAAACCTCACTAGGAAAGGCATGCCCTTCGAATGGGATGATGCACAGCGGACTGCAATGACTCGTCTGAAGGACGAGATCATTAAGTCCCCAGCGCTCCGGCGCCTGGATTACGAGTCTGGCCTGGAAGTTATTCTCGCCGTTGACACATCCTACATCGCCATAGGGTTCATCCTCTCTCAGGAAGGGGAGGATGGCAAACGATATCCTAACTGATTCTGTTCTATTAGCCTTACTCTGGTCGAGAGCCACTACTCTCAGGCCAAGCTTGAGTTATACGGACTATTCCGGGCACTTTGAGCAGTCCGCGTTTTCATCTTTGGAGTCACTAACCTCATCGTAGAAATGGATGTGAAGTATGTCAAGGGTATGATTAATAACCTGGACTTACAACCAAACGCGACCATCAATCATTGGATCACCGGTATCCTTCTCTTTCATTTCGAGCTTCATCATATCCCTGCTGAAAAGCACGCCGGTCCTGACGGCCTCTCGAGGCGACCTCACTCCAACGATGATCTGCCTGAGGACGCGGATGTCGAGGACTGGCTAGATGATGCCTATTCTTTCGCTGTATGCCTTCTCAACGACCGTGTTACCTCCATTCCTACCGGTCATCCTCCGCTTCCATACCGGTCATCTTCCTCCGGTTTTTCAGTTTTCCGGAACATCACTGGTCTTCCCCTACTTCGTTTCGCGTCTATCTTCGAATCCTCTGCTTCGGAGCCAGATATAGCGCCGGTTTCACCTCCGATCCCCTGGTCCCCCAAAGCACTTGCTAAGGAGGACCACATCCGTACTATTCGTTCATTTCTTGAAACTCGAGTCTGCCCTGCTGACCTTATTAATGCAGCGTTTCAGTCGTTTGTTAATTCAGCTACCAGGTTCTTTATACTCAACAGTTCTCTATGGCGCTGTGAACAACACAGACGGCATCAACTCGTCATGCTGGAGCACTGGCGGTACGGACTAATTCAGGAAGCCCACAATGACCTCGGGCACAAAGGTGTCTTCACAGTCCGGACTCGTCTCCTGCTCCACTTCTGGTGGCCATGCCTTGTTGATGACGTCAAGTGGTTCATCCGAACTTATCACGAGTGCCAACTCCGTCAAACCTGCCACCTCCATATTCCGCCTACCATCCCTATCATTGGAGGACTCTTTCATAAGGTCCACATCAATACTATGCTCATGCACTGCTCTGGCAGGTACCGTTTTATCGTTCAAGCCCACTGCGCGCTCATTGCGTACCCGGAGTGGCGTATGCTCCGGTCAGAGAACGCAGCCGCTCTGGCTTCATTTATTTTCGAGGATATTCTTTGCCAGTGGGGTCCGCTTACCGAGATTATTACTAACAATGGTCCCGCATTCGTCCAAGCTCTAGATATGCTCGCAATGCGGTATGGCATCCAGCACATCCGCATTTCCCCCTACAACTCCCAAGCGAATGGCATGGTCGAACGGCGTCATTACGATGTCCGGGAGGCCATCGTCAAAAGTTCCCATGGGGGGGAGTTGTGCTGGCATACTGTAGTGCACTCGGTCTTTTGGGCTGAACAGGTAACTATTCTCTGGACTACCGGACTATCACCATATTTTATGGTTCATGGTGTAGAGCTGTTATTTCCATTTGATATCACCGAAGCTACTTACCTTGTCCCTCTCCCTGATACAGACCCACTATCTTCTTCCGGCTTAATCGCCTGGAGAGCACAGCAGCTACAAAAGTGCTGCAACAACCTGAAGGCAATTCATGACTGTGTTCTCAAAGCTCAGTTCGAATCTGTCAAGCACTTTGAAGCCACGTACAAGACCCGTATCAAAGACTTTGACTTCCACCCAGGAAGCCTGGTCTTAGTCTGGAATTCACGGATCAAAAAGGAGCTCAACCGGAAGACGAAGCCTAGATACCTAGGTCCAATGGTGGTTCTTCGCCAGACTACCGGAGGATCATACCTT
Source organism: Tylopilus aff. callainus (assembly GCA_038093995.1). NCBI lineage: Eukaryota > Fungi > Basidiomycota > Agaricomycetes > Boletales > Boletaceae > Tylopilus > Tylopilus aff. callainus. The sequence goes on along the minus strand of JBBPTI010000190.1, from coordinate 8,552 downwards.
CTGGCCGAGTTGGATGGTTCTGTCTCCAAGCTTCGTTACGCCGCCTTCTGGCTCATTCCCTATCACCTCCGATTCCACTCAACGACACCGGTCACGCAGCTTACCAGTCTAGACAAAGAAGAGTTGGATCGTCTTGAGGGAGATACAGTAGAGGGTCCAGAAGATGAAGAGATGAATGTCTCTGACGAAGAATAGACCGTAACACGAGACCGCATGCAAGAAACCATATTTCCTTCTCTCTGTTTCACCCCGGGATTAGTCCGGTGACCTACTTAGTCTCCCCTATTCCATCTCTCTATCCGAAAAACAAAAAGCTAAAAAGATCCAACAGACAATCCTATTATTTAGAAACAGATCATTGCTCTGTCATTTCCTTTCTTCTCTCCGTGTCTCATTCATGCGAACCAGCTATTTGTATATTGACCTTCGACTGCACACTAGACACGGCGCCTGTTTTACCTTGGACCGATTCATTCGACACTAACATACCACCTCAAGTCCAAGGGAAGTCCGGCTATGAAGATGACGAAAGCTGACCGATGAAGACAAGTCGGGCAGCACCCCGCAATCACTACATAGATTTCCTTCCTTTCTTTTCTCTTTTCTTTCATTCTGCAGACCAAAACGGATACCATTGAGTTGGACATATACAACATGAGCAGCGGACTATCTATGGCAGACTGACTACGTGTCCATCTCCTCTAGTTCTGCCACTATCTTTCCCACCTCTGCAATCACCAAATCCTGCGCGACTTCCAGAGCCTTGAAGTCCGTGCGGATCTGGAATAGTTCCGCTTGCACCATGTTCAGACGGCGGACCAGGCCCTGGCATTGTTTCCAGACCATGGATGACTTGGACCTCGCCGTCGTGGGTGCCTTCCCCTTCCCCTTGCTCCGCACCAGCACATCCTCCTTGCTCGTGCTCTTGTCATCGTCAGACAAAATGGAGGGGGCCCACTTGCTTGGGCTGGCCTTGGCGGTTGGTCATATTGGCCGTCCAGCTGATAATCGTTAGTACGAGTTACCACCAGGCGGCAGACACTTACCTCAAGTGGTCTCTATGACCACTTCCACCTGATTGGTCTTCCTTGCTCCTGACCAACTCGCCATGAAACTACACCGGGCCTTCAGCCTACAGCACCACGTGCAGGCAACCCCAGCTCCTGTCTCGCATCCTTCTGGGACACCCGCCTTCGCACATGACTCACAGATGTGGCGCACTGGTGTCGTTCCCATCTGCTGCATCACCTTGGCTTGCCTCTTGGGGGCGGGCACCGTTTCCCCTTGCTCGTCGTCCGTCCACAGTCACTATTCCAGGTCAGTGTTGCTCCAGCGGTTGAGTAACTTACCACACACCTTTAGCGATGATGTTGCAGACCGCGTGTCCACCGACGACACCCGCTCCTCCATGATTACCGTCTGCTCCACCTCCTTGACCTCCATTGCCGTGTCTTGCGTCGGTATCGGTGGGGCCGCCTTTCTCCTCTCAGTCCAGTCTGCACATGTCAGCTCCGCCACACAGAGCACCTGGCTTACTTCCGGATCCGGGTCCATGTCGAGCTGGAGCATGTCGGCCTCGTCTTGGGCCAACTCTAACACATCCTGCCCTTGCTATCAGTGAACAGTACCACTGCGAGTAGTTTACAACTCACCAATGCCATCCCGAATTCCTTCATCCACATCGTCTTCTCCTCCTCCAACTCGTCCCGGTTGTCCGGCATTGACTTCGCGACCGCCTCTGCTCGACCTATTGCATCTTGAACTCTCTGGTGTGTGGCCTGTCGAAGTGCTGCCCCAGTGTTGTTTAGGGAATGGTGGCGGTTGAGTTGGCTCTTGAATTGGGACATGGTGAGTCATGATGAACAGGTGAGTGGGTAGTGGTAGTAGAGTTGAGAGTTTCATGCTGGCACACACACACTCTTAGCTGTCCCGCTTTGGACGCCGTAAACCGATTGGTCAGCCTGCGTACCTGACTGGGGACAGTCAGTATCTAAGTCCCCAGCGGATGTAGAGAGTCAGGACTCTCTGTGGTGATATCTGCTTCTTTTTCTATATTCCATGGTTCCTCTTACTATGACCCCAATTACTTACTTTGACTCTGGACTCGCAATTCTTATAAATCCGTTCCTAGTCCAATGCACCGATTAGTCCGGAACTACTGGACTTTACTCAGACAGACCGGTTTTTACTTTACTATTTCCTTTTCTGTTCTTACTTACATAACAGCCTTATACGCTGTCATTTAGCCATTTTCCTGTCATTAGCAAAAGTCTAGGGTATGCCCGGACTATAAAAAACTTGTTTCACCTGGGGAAAATTTAGCAACCTTCGGCTCACACCGTCTACCGTCTACCGCTGCCGTTCTACCGTTCACCGTCACTGTTTCCACCATTTCTCACCTTTCTCACTCGCAATCTCTACAACCTATAGTCCGGAATATCAGACTAATGCACTCCAAGTCAACTAGTCCCCATCTCGGGCCTCCATAAGTGGTCTTAACCTTTGTCTCACTCACCCCTTTACCAGAGTCCCTTTTGGGGCGAACATAATCGCTCCCCCTCATATCTAAGATGACCAGGACTAGCAGGTTCTGCCCCTAGTCCGCTCCCAGGCATCCTAATTACTTTACAGCAGATGCCAATTCGAAAGCTGTGGGACCACGCCATTGAGCTAAAAGACATGTTTACTCCCTGAAAGGGCCACAACATCCCTCTAAGCCTGCAAGAGCAAAAGGAAGTGGATGACTTTGTGAATGAACAGCTAGCCAAAGGGTATATTCGCCCCTCCAAGTCCGAGCAGACCTCCCTGGTCTTCTTCGTTCCAAAGAAGGACAGTTGCAAGCGCATGGTACAAGACTACAGGTACCTCAATGAACACACAGTGCACAACAACTACCTGCTCCTGCTAATCGTGCAGCTCATCAACAAGCTCTGAACTGCCCAGCTTTTCACAAAAATGGATCTCCAATGGGGTTACAACAATGTTTGGATAAAGAAAGGAGATGAATGGAAGGCCACTTTCACATGCCACCATGGTGCATTTGAGCTGCTAGTAATGTTCTTTGGCCTATGCAACTCGCTGGCAACCTTCCAGACCATGATGAATGACATTTTCACCGACATGGCTGAAAACATTATGGTATACATCAATGATCTCCTCATTTTCACCCTGACGGATGACCGGAGGGCCCACGAAGTAGTGGTCCTAGAAGTCCTAAAGCGGTTAGAGGAAAACAACCTCTTTGTCAAGCAAGAAAAGTGCACCTTCGGAGTACGAGAGCTGGAGTTCCTTGGGATGATTGTGGGAGTAAACAGAATAAGCATGGATCTGAGCAAAGTCACTGCCATAAAAGAATGGCCAATGCTGACCACAGTCTGTGGAGTCCAGGCCTTCTTAGGCATGGCCAACTTCTACCACTGCTTCATCCAGGATTTTGCCCACATCATGTGGCTGCTCCACAACCTAACCAAGAAAGATGAACCCTTCTGCTGGACCGAGCAACGCCAAGCAGCCTTTGACTGCCTCAAAGAAACCTTCACCTCTGCTCCAGTTCTAGCCTACCTGGATCATAACAAGAAGTACCGTCTTGAGTGTGATGCCTCCTCCTATGCTACTGGGGGTGTTCTATTGGTTAAGGAAAACGAAAAGTGGCACCCTGTGGCCTACACCTCACATGCAATGACCCCAGAAGAGCAAAACTATCCCATAGCTGACAAGGAGATGTTGAGTGTGATTAGGGGTTTGAAAGATTGGTGACACTACTTGGAAGGGGCCGAACAATAGTTCGAGATATGGAACAACCACCAAAACCTCACCTGGTTCATGACATGGCAGAATCTCAACTGGAGACAAGCTGTTATGCTCATGGCTACGCTACACTCCATTCTTTCCCTACATCTCCTTCTTTAGCCAATCTCACCCACACCACAGCACTGCGACTCAGTATTGCCTGAGTCCCTTTTCACACACTGGTTAGCTTAGTATCCGCAGCATTCTGGGCACCAGACCACAGTAGAGTAAAGACCCGATTACCTGGATACTAATGCTGCCCACAGCACTTAGGCAATCCACAGTTGCAATGGTGCCATATGTCGCCACCCAGTCGCACGCCAATAGCAATACTTGCACATCACATGCCATAGTACGCCATTTGTTCCCACTCCAATGGCATTAACCTCATGATGGTGCCATCGCTCGCCACCCTTTCCCACTCCAGTAGCATTTAGCCCTCAGCATTGCCCCACTTGCACGGACCAGGCCAGTTTTCACCTCACACTTCCTTATTTAGTATCTCAGCCTGCCCTTACCTACTTTAGGCTCCGCTTGAATCCTGATTGTAGTAGTATATAAGACCACCTGTATTATATTGAAGCCCCAATCAATTCTCCTTGGGTTTTTTCCCTCCACAATGGGGCAGTGCCCAAGGGTTGGTTCACTTTCTTTTCCAGCCTAGTTCCCTTTGGCAAGGACCTAGGTGTAGCCATCCAGTAGAGATTAACTGCCTTCAGGAGCATAGATAGCCTAAGTACTAGGCTCTAGGGGTAGAGTCCACTGAGGGCCACCTCAGGTATGGAACAGGCATCAGAGCTATAGAAGGGGCTTAGTCAGGATTCACAGGGTCACATGCAGGTATCATTCCCACAGTCAGCTGCTCATCAGCACCCACTACCATTTGTACCACACTCATTACACACCACAGCCATTTGTAGCTACACTCATTACCTGTACTATTAGTGTACAACCATATACTTGGGTCTTCCCTCACAAGGCACCTGCTTATAAGGAGATTGGTCCACTTGTCCGTTTCGCTTCACTTTTGCTATACTCTACTCCACACCTCCTAGTGCCTTGCACCTGAGGTTGTTTTACAAGCCTGCTGGGCCCAGTATCTCTCCTGCTTCAATTTCAAATGGTGCCATAAGCCCAGGTCAACCATGGGCAAGGCCAATGCACTATTCTGGAGAGAGAATCTAGCAGTAGGAGATGCCAAAGACAACCATGATGTTGTGGTGATTCCCCCTGAATAAATACAGGTCCACTGGACTAAGGAGAAGGAATCGAAGGCAGCAGAGGAAAGCATGACCAAGGAAGCTATGGTCTTACACCATTCAGGAGATCATCTGACGGATCAGATCTTGCATGAGACCATCAAGCTCCCTCATCCAGTGCAAAAGCGACTGGAGGGCCAGGGATACCATATAGAGAATGAGTGCCGGATAAAGGATGGCAAAGTGTATGTACCCCCAGCCTGTCGACCTGAGGTACTCCGCCTCCACCATGATGCGCCAGTGGCTGGCCACCCTGGAGTGGCATGAACTGTAGAGCTACTACAGCAACACTACGACTGGGCCTCATTGGCCATGGACACTGCCAACTATGTGAAAAGGTGTCCAAGGTGTGCCCAAGTCAAACCCTCTAACAGACCACCTGCTGGCCCCCTTCAGCCATTACCCATCCCCTCGGGGCCCTGGCAGAACATCTCAGTAGACTTCATTACTGGACTTCCCCTCTTCAACTCATACACTGCCATACTCACTGTCATCGACCGCTTCTCCAAAGTGGTCAAGCTCATCCCATGTGACTCCACCTGCACTTCCCTCAACCTCGCCGATATCTACCTGCACCACATCTGGAAACACCATGGTCTCCCAAAGTCCATCATCTTGGATCAGGGCCCCCAGTTCACATCATGGTTTATGACCAATCTTTGCCACCAGCTCCAGATTGACCAACACCTCTCTACCGCCTTCCATCCACAGACCGATGGACAGACTGAACGAATGAACTGTGAGGTAGGACAATACCTCCGGACTTATTGTGCAGATCACCCAGACTCTTGGAGCGATTGGCTCCCACTCGTGCAATTCACCATAAATTCCAGGGTCTCATCCACCTCCGGCAAGTCCCCTTTCCAGCTCACCTGCACCTATCCCCCAATTCTCAGAATTGAACCTACCATCACCCAGTCCCCCACAGCTGACAACCTTGCTCACCAGTATGCCAATCATTTGGCCAAAGCATGAGAGTGACTCTGCGCCTCACAAGATATAATAAAGCGAGTAGCTGCTGGTAAACATTCTCTGACCCCCTCCTACTCAGTTGGGGATAAGGTTTGGCTATTCACTGAGCATCTCTCCATTCCAGAATCCCCAAAACTCACCGATCACTGGATTGGGCCATTCCCCATCATCGGTCTCACTGGCCCCAATGCAGTCTGCCTTGACCTCCCCACCTCCTACTGTATTCACCCCATCCTCAATGTTTCGCAGGTTAAGCTGTTCTTAGCCCTGCTCCCCAGTCAGCACCCTCCTACCCCCAATCCCTCTTCCCTGGCTGCTGACCCCACTACACTTGAATACAAGGTTGAGTACATCATTGACTCCCACCTGGCCAGCTGTGACCTTCAGTATTTGGTTCATTGGAAGGGGTATGATATCTCTGAGCAGACTTGGGAACCCCGATCTAACCTCGCTAACTCCCCCGATGCCCTTGCTGCCTTTCACCATATCCACCCTTTCGCTCCTTGTTCTGTCTCTCACTCCACCATTCGCGCTATTTTTCCTTCTGCCCATCTGGAATCTGGGCCTTAAGGAGGGGGACATGTTACGCTCACAGCTATGCTATGTTCCATTCTTTCCTATATTGCCTTCTTTAGCCACTTTCACCCACGCCACAGTGCCATGACTTGGTATTGCCCGAGTCTCTTTCCCACACCAGTTAGCTTAGTATCTGCAGCATTCCGGGCACCAGACCACAGTAGAGTAAAGACCTGATTACCTGGATACTAATGCTGCCCACAGCACTTAGGCAATCCACAGTTGCAATGGCACCATATGTCGCCACCTGGTCTCACCCCAATAGCAATACTTGTGCATTGCACACCATAGTATGCCATTTGTTCCCACTCCAATGGCATTAACCTCGCGATGGCACCATTGCTCGCCACCCTTTCCCACTCCAATAGCGTTTAGCCTGCAGCATCACCCCGCTCACACAGACCAGGCCAGTTTCTGCCTCACACTTCCATATTTAATATCCTTGCCTGCCCTTACCTACTTTAGGCTCCGCTTGAATCTGGTTTGTAGTAGTATATAAGACCATCTGTATTATATTGGAGCCCCAATCAATTCTTCTTGGGTTTTTCCTCACAAGGCACCTGCTTTACTAGAAGATTGGTCCACTTGTCCACTTCGCTTCACTTTGCTACTCTCCACTCTACACACCTCCTAGTGCCTTGCACCCAAGGTCGTTTCACTCCCCACATCTCAGATTTCCAGCTTACTTTCACCACTTACTGCAGACTACTCGCCCTAGTTGTCTCCATCTCCTAGCACATCGTCTTCCACCACTCCATCCTTACAAGATCTCTTTGATAACACTGAGGGCTCCTTTCACCCAAGTCTGCTACCACTGGCCTGCATTTTTTGTGCTCTATTGTCACTCACCACATCCTCTGGTCTTGCACCTATTCCCATACCACTCTCTCATCTTCACCTTCCCCAACCTCCACTTCCTCCTATAGTCCCTTCACCTGGACCAATGGCTACCCAAGGCACTACAATGCCCACCTGTGGGGCTCATGGTGCTCCCGAATTTACCGGGGAGGTACCTACTGAGCTTTCCTACTTTCTAGACCAGGTTGACACTCTAGGAATTGCTGCTGGTCTTACCACCGCAGAGAAGATTCGCACTGTGCTGCACTATGCTGCCTATGACAAGTTGGACTGCTGGAAAACCCTTGAAGAAGCCACCACAGTTCTGGCTGATTGGGACCAGTTTATAGATGCAGTCAAAGATCTTTACCCTGGTTGTGAAGGCACTAACAAATTCTGTCATGCTGACCTTCAGTACCTGATCCATGAGACCAGCACAAAGCCTATGTGCACCCTTGCTGACTTTTCCCAGTACCACCACAGTTTTATCAAGATTGCCACACCACTAGTCCAGGTGAGGAAGCTCTCAGACTTGGACCAAGACACTCTGTTCCTTGCCAAACTTCCTGCAGACTTGGCAGCTCAAGTCTGCCACTGCCTTCTCATTACCAAAACCACGCACCATCCCGCTGACCCATATTCCATTAAAGATACTCTTGAGGCCACCCAGTTTCTATTAACTAGTGCAGCTCTTTGTCCCCTTCTGAGCCTTGTGTCAGGGCCCCTTCTGACTGTAACTCCATACTACCTAGCATGGGCCACCCCTGCAGCCCTGCCAGTTGCTCTGCCACAGACTGCTCTACCAGTTGTCATTAAACAAGAGCAGGTGGCAATGCAGCACTCCTCCAAACACTCTTGCACCTTCTGTGATAAGTATGGGCATTTCATTGGCAATTGCCCTGATGTCACTGAGTACCTTGTAGCCAGGAAGGCTAGCAGGGGCACTGATGGTCAGATCTGCCTTTCTGATGGGAAGCGCATCCCATGCATTGAGGGCACATCTTGCCTAAAGGATTGTCTTGATGCAATTGGGACATGAGCTTCTGCCCTGCCTGCTACTAACATCACTACTGGACTCCTATCCCTTGTTGTACCTGATACTGATGCAGTTTTGGATAT
>JBBPTI010000189.1:0-19743 GCA_038093995.1 Tylopilus aff. callainus | reverse complement strand
TCAAAGAGGTCAAACCATTACCACACATCAAATATAAGCTAGACATACCCCAGGATGCGACATTCTCTGTAAAAGCTAATCAGCGCCCACTAACCTTTGCACAGAAGGAATTCTACTTCCCTCGACTGGCAGAATTCGTTGACGCAGGAATCCTCAGGCCAATACATGTAAGCGAAGTCAAAGCAGTGCACCCAACGGTACTTGCTCAAAAAGTGCATGACACACCAGGCCTTACCATGGAAGAAATCATGCAAGAAATCAATGAGCAGTGCATTCTACTCGGTGAGCCGTCGGATCCTAATATCCCGCGACGGATAACCAAGGCACCTCAGAACAATGGCGCACCGCCAGCACCTTTAGCAAAGCCTAAATGGCACATCACCCAGAACTTCAGCCAGCTAAACAAGATCTGCCAAACAGCCCAAATGCCACAAGGAGATCTACGGGCTAAGCAACAAAGGCTAGCAGGTCAGGCCTACATCTGTGTCATTGACTTTGCCGCAGGTTTCTATGCACTAGAAGTAGCAGAGGAATCACAGCCATATCTCTGCATCTACACGGAAGGACTTGGATACCATGCATATACACGAATGCCAATGGGGATCTTTAATGCCCCCTCATGGTTCTGTGATATGACAAGTCAGAGTTTCCAGGACCTCCTCACAAAGCTATGTCTCGAAATTTTCGTCAACGATAATGCAATGGCAGGTGATGACTTTACAGAACTACTACACCGCCTACGCACGTTCTTCACCCGGTGCAGAGAAAAGGGATTGTCCCTATCTCCATCTAAAACGAAGCTGTTTATGGATGAGGCCGTGTTTGGTGGTGCCCGTGTTGGCAAGGAGGGCATACGGCCAGACTTAGCCAAACTGACAGCAGTAGCCAACTGGCCAGTACCAGAGAACTTATTGGACTTAATGAAGTTCCTCAGCCTGACAGGCTACTTTCGTTCCCTTATCCAGAACTATGCCCGTCTTGCTGCACCACTGACGGACTTACAGCGAAATCTAGACTTACCAGAACCTAGTGCCAGAACTGGCAAATGCAAATACCGACAATACCTACGTGATCGCAAACTAGCTCCGTACTGGACACCGACCCACAATAGAACATTCTTGAGGCTCAAGAAGATCCTTGTGGAAGAACCAGTACTACGGGCACCAAAGTTTGATGGTATGCCATTTATCCTAATCACGGACGGGTCAAGGGACGGGTTTGGAGCGGTACTCGCGCAGAGGTTCACTACAATACTCCCTAATGGGGAAGATAGGATAACCATACACCCTATTGGCTACGCTTCCAAGCGTACCTCTGCCACAGAGGAACGCTACAAGCCATATATCCTAGAGTTTGCAGCCCTGAAGTTTGGCCTCGACCACTTCAGTAACACGATATGGGGGTTCCCTGTAGAAATTGAAACAGACTGTTTGGCCCTACGGGACACAGTCAACAGTGACAATCGCAACTGGACACACGCCCGATGGTGGGAGGGCATTTCCCTCTATCATATTGCATCCATACGTCACCGTGCAGGCAGGACTAACATTGCTGCTGACGCCTTAAGCAGAATGTACGCAGGACAAGAATATACAGAAACAGATGGCAGCACCTGGACAGTCTGTGAGGACTGGGAAGCCTCACGGGGCCTGGTAAATGATTTATTCGGTATAGAACTAGAGCAGACAACATCTATACTAAAAGAGCGCTTCGCTAATGAACCCCTTTTTCTGGAGGTAGTAGAAGCCATCCTGAACCTAGATAGTGACAAACCAGAGCGCACCCGCAAACGTGCATGGCACCGCGCAGAAGGGTTCCAGATCACAGAGGGTCGCCTATGGTGCATAGCAAATGGCAAAACCTTGCGAGCACGCCCCCGACTTGAATGCATCTCCCAGAAGGAGGCCATTAAGATGGCGGCGCACGAACATGAAACAAATGGGCACTGGGGACGGGACCTCACCAAACTCAAGCTTCTGGACCGTATCTACAGCCCACGCTTGGACCAGTCAGTCACCCTGGCTCTATTAAGATGCCCGCAGTGCAAGAACTTCGGGCCCACCCATCTGCACGCATTGATGGATCCCATCACACACAGGCACCCCTTCGAACTCTTTGCTGCTGACTACCTCTCACTACCGAAAGGCAAAGGCGGTTACCACACCGTGCTACTCATCCTCGACACGTACTCCCAGTATGTTTGGGGATTCAAGTTTAAGACCAGTGGTACTGCTCGCACCACCATCGAAGGCCTGAAAGCCATCATGCACATGTTTAGACTGCCCGAGACATTGATGACAGATGGGGGCTCCCATTTCAACAACGGTGATGTAAAAGCATGGTGTGAGGCGAACGGCACTAAACACCAGGTTACAGCCGCATACGCACCATGGGTCAATGGCCTGGTAGAAGGCACAAACAGCAAATTGCTTGGAAGGCTACGCCGCATGTGTAGCCCAAGCTTAGGAGAAGACAACTATGAAGAAGTCGCACAGGAGAGGATCACAGGAGCATGGCCTGACCACTTCGACACGGCCATCCGCCAACTGAATGAACGACTAATACCAGCCTTCCAGCTGTCCCCAAAGGAATTACTACTGGGAATGGTGGTCAACACAGCACGCACCCCGACACAAGATGCAACTGCGGACCTCACCATGCAAATGATCGACGTCCAGACGGCATATGTCAACCAACTACGCCTGGATGGTGCAGACGTCGCAACTGCGAACGCCCTCCATTGCAAGGCAGCCTTTGATCAAAAGGTGGACGCCTCACGCGCAGGACATGTTGTATTCAGCCCGGAGCAACTGGTACAGGTACACGAATCAGCACTAGATAACACATTGTCCACTACCAAGAAGATACTACCCCGCTGGTCCGCACCACGCCGCATCGTTGACTGCTCTGGCAACTCCTACTCCCTTAAAACACTGGAAGGCTTTCCTATTGGAGGCTGGGTCCATGCGAGGCGCCTACATGAATTCATACCCAGGAAGGGAACAGCCCTAGCCGTGGAGGAAGGGTGGCAGACAGAAGACAGCCAGGACGAGGCAGAGGGCCCAGAGAAAGGAGACAGCGAGTCTGGATGGGAGCAGGAGGAGCAGAGGACAGAAGCAGATGGAACAGAAGAACAGGCCGAGAAAAGGGGGTGCAGAGTTGACAGACAGAGGTCGAAGGAAAGGGACAGAGATGCGACGGCATTGAGAATAGAGGTTGGCGAGGACAGAGTCAAGGGCAACCCCGGAGGTTTGCTTTGAGTAGAAGGGGGCACATGTGGCGGTGCAGCTGGGGCAGAGGCCGAGGTAGAGTGTAGTGGCAGAGGGCAAGGGTCAGAGTGCCAGGAGTCAGAGAGTCGGGAGTTTCCGAGAAGGGAGTCGAGTAGCAGCGGAGTGCAGGAGGAGAGGCGTGTGTCTTCCCGCAGAGTGTGCAACACTGGCAGGTCCACCGTGACCTCTGCAGAACCGGTCGATCTTTCTGGCACACCTCCGGAATACCATGACTTTGCCGATGTGTTCAGTAAGAGCAAGGCTTCCGTGCTAGCTCCCCATCGCGAATACGACCTGAAGATCGACTTGGAAGAGGGCACCTTGCCCCCCTTAGGAACACTCTACTCCCTTTCTCCCACAGAGCTTGAGGCCCTTCAGACATTCCTTGATGAACACCTGAAGACCGGCTTCATCCGGCCATCCTTCTCTGCTCACGCCGCCCTGGTCCTCTTCGTCCACAAAAAGGACAGTTCACTCCACCTCTGCATCGACTTCCGAGGACTTAATAAGATCACAAAGAAAGACCGATACCCTCTTCCACGCATATCCGACCTCCTAGACGCTCTGAGCAAAGCCAAGATATATACGAAAATCGACCTCCGGCATGCGTACCATCTGGTCCAAATCGCCGAAGGCGATGAATGGAAGACGTCCTTCCGGACACGCTATGGCTCATACAAGTGGCTAGTTATGCCCTTCGGTCTCATGAACGCCCCTGCTGCTTTCCAGCGGTTCGTGAACACTATCTTCGCAGATCTCCTTGATGTCTGTGTCGTCGTCTACTTGGACGACATTCTAATCTACTCTGCGGACATGGTCTCCCACAAGGAACACATCCGTGAAGTCCTCCGTCGCCTCCGTAAACACGGACTTTACGCCAAGCCTGAGAAGTGTGAGTTCCACACTGACTCGACCGAATACCTAGGTTACTGCCTTTCCCCTGCCGGACTGACTATGTCCGAGGAAAAGGTTAAGGCAATCCAAGATTGGCCAGAACCCCGTAAAGTAAAAGATATTCAGTCCTTCTTGGGCTTTGCAAACTTTTACCGGCATTTCATCCGTGACTACTCCACAATCGTGACCCCCCTAACCCGCCTCACCCACAAGGGTGCCCCTTGGAACTTCTCCGACTACTGTCGATCTGCCTTCCGCAGATTAAAAGACGCCTTCACCTCCGCCCCTATCCTCACTCATTGGGTACCAGACGCTCCAATGATTATAGAAACCGACGCCTCTGACTATGCCATCGCTGGGATTCTTTCCATCTGATGCCCGGATGAGGAAATCTGGCCAGTCGCTTTCTACTCTCGGACGTTGTCTGCTCTGGAACTCAATTACGATACCCATGATAAGGAATTACTCGCCATACATGAGTCTTTCAAGACCTGGCGACATTACCTAGAAGGCTCCGCATCTCCAGTTGACGTCGTCACCAATCATAAAAACTTGGAATACTTCGCGACGACCAAGCTCCTGACCCGCCGTCAAGCCCGATGGTCGGAGTTCCTCTCTGGATTTAATATGGTCGTCCAGTTCCGCCCTGGTCGCCTTGGTGCTAAGCCCGATGCCCTCACTAGACGATGGGACGTCTACCCCAAAGAGGGGGATAAGGACTACGCTCGCATCAACCTGCACAACTTCCAACCAGTATTCACCAAAGAGCAGCTCGCTGTGTCCCTATGAGCCACCTACTTCGCATCACCGGTCCTCCGAGCCGGAATACTCATCGATGTAGAAAGGCTACATAACGACATCCTCTCCGCCCTTCCCTCCAACTCTATGGCTTCCGTACACATGTCCAGTCCCGAACCCACCAACACAAGATGGTCAGTCGACGCTGAAGGCTTTTTATGCCTTGATGGTCGCATCTACATACCCAATGCCGACGATCTCCGCCTCCGCGTCCTCCGGTACAAACATGATCATCCATTATCCGGACATTACGGTCAAAACCAGACATTGGAACTCATCCGCCGTGAGTACACCTGGCCAGGCATCAGGACATTCGTAAAAGAGTACGTCTCCTCCTGTACTGCCTGTGCTCGCGCAAAGGTTCCCAGACACAAGCCATACGGGCTACTAAAACAACTCCCCATTCCCAAACGTCCGTGGAATTCCATATCAATGGACTTCATTGAACAACTTCTGTCTTCCTCCAGTTTCACCGCGATCCTAGTCGTCGTCGACTGCCTCTCAAAACAATGTATTTTCATTCTGACAACAGACACGGTTACATCTCCGGAACTGGCCAAGTTGTTCCTAATGCACATCTTCTCCAAGCATGGCGTTCCCTCCCACATCACATCCAATCGAGGTTCCGAATTCATCTCGCACTTTTTCTGGTCCCTCGGAAAAGCCCTCGACATCCGGCTGCATTTCACCTCCAGATATCATCCGGAAGGCGACGGTCAGATGGAGCACATGAACCAGACCCTGGAACAGTACTTACGCATTTATTGCAATTACCAACAGGACAACTGGTCCGAACTCCTGCCCTTAGCAGAGTTCATGTACAACAACGCTCCCAATGCTACCACCGGTGTGTCGCCCTTCTTCGCTAACAAGGGCTATCATCTGAGCATCTCCGTACATCCGGAACGAGACCTCACTTCCGCTCGTGCACGCGAGTACTCGGTCGACCTCGATTCGCTACACCAATTCCTACGTGAGGAAATGGCCCATGCCCAAGAGCGATACCAAGGACCTGCCAATGCCAAGCGATCTCTGGCTCCGGACTTCAAGCCCGGAGATCAGGTCTTCGTGAAGGCTAAGTATTTCAGGTCAACCAGGCCATCTAAGAAGTTATCAGAAAAGAACTTAGGGCCATATGAAATCATCGCTCAGGCAGGTACCCATTCCTTCACCCTCCGCTTACCTGAGACTATGAAGTCCGTACATCCGGTCTTCCACGTCTCCCAGTTGGAACCTTGTGTTCCTAACACCATCCCTAACTGCTCACAACCTCTGCCACCTCCGGTCGAGGTAGACGGAGAACCAGAGTACGAGATCGCCGAAATTCTCGACTCGAAAATAGATCGCCGACGAAGGAACTGCAAGCTACTGTACCTAGTACAGTGGTTAGGCTATGAAGGTACGGACGAGGAAACTTCTTGGTTGTTAGCCACAGAACTCGGTCATGCTTCGGAACTAGTATCGGACTACCACCTCCGGTACCCGGACAAGCCCGGCCCTCAGACTTTGGTCTAGACAACCAACTCAAAGTTACATTGCAGTATTCTATTATACAAGGAGGGCTGGCGAGAAGGCTATCTACTCCTCCATATATTCTGACTCCTCCGTGCTCTCCTCCACGTCATCCGACGCTCCCGCGCCATCCTCCGCAAACCCCTCCAGGACCACCAGCTCCCTCCGTGTGTCCCTCTCCAACCCCTCTAACTCTTCCTCCAAGTTGGACTCGTCGTCCGTGATCTCCTCCGACGCCCACCCTCCATACACTTCCTCCGCCTTCAGCTGGACGAGCTGGTCCAGATACCAGTTTTGCTGGTCCAGACGCCGTCCCACCCGGTAGAACTCGTCCCGCATCTCCCTCATCGCCCTCATAATCTCCCGACCAACCGTCACCAAGACGTCCTCCCCCGTATCCTCCAACCGCTGCTTCTTCCACGGCACCGCAACCTCCTCCACCTCGCTGTCGTCCACCGCTGGCCGCTTCCTCCGCTTCACCGGCTTCTCGTCCCCTGGTCGTGTGCACCGTGCCTTTTGGTCGTAGCACTCCTGACACGCGGTGGTCGTCTTTGAGCCTTCTCGAAGCACGCACTCCAGTCCCTTCTTCACGCACCAGTGACAGTCGGGCAGTGCCCACTGCTTACCCTTTGCCTTTGCTGTGCTCTGCTCCACGTGTACCTCTGCGGCCTACGTCTGTCAGTTCCGATCAATGCATTTTAAGGAGGTACTCACCCGTTTCTTGGCCGCCTCCTCTTCCTCCTTGCGATGTGCCTCCTCCTCCACAATCCTCCGGCGCTCTTCCACCACGGCCTTCTTCCATGCCTCCTCCTCCACCTTGCGCTGCACCTCCTCCTTCTTCGCCAGACGACGGCACTTGTGCTCTGCCATCTTCGCCGCCAATCATTCATCATCGTCGCCGTCACTCTCCTCGAGCTCTTCGTCACGCCAGTTGCAGATATCGGTGATTTTGTTCGCGGACATGGTAGTCATAGTGGTCTAAGGGACAAGACGTCCGTCTCGACAGATTTTATATCCCAGGATCGGGCGATCAACAAACTTTTGAACCCCGACTTTTCAAGCTCCATATTGTCCACACTTACGGCCTTCAGGGGTTCAGGCCTAAGAGGGGGATACTGTCATATCCCGCATTCCACTAAGTCTACCTCCGTCACTTCCAATCTCATGTCCGTTGATCTCCGGACTTATTTCTTTATTTGTACTACCTTGTCTACTTGGACCTTTACTCATCTCGTTTTACATTTCATTGTTAATAAGCTTTCGCTTACTCTTTAGAGTTCAGCCTGTGCTACGCACAGCTCCGGCACTTGCACCACCGGCGCACTGCTCTGGACTTCGGTTTATTCCTACCTCCATCTTACTCATCTTGTTTCTCCGTATATAAACTCGTAGATACTTTGTTGTGACCCTCAGTTCGAATATTGAATTAGTTCTCTTCTCCCTGAGTCTGACAGCTCGACTCTCTCCTCTTTCTCTCTCTCGCCAATGAGGCTAGGAGCTCGGCAAGGATGCGACACATAAGTCCTGCGTTGAAGCCTCACACCTCTGACCTCTGTTCCGATATCTGCCGTACCTCCAGTACACCTCCGTGCGCTCTCGCGCAACCTCCAACCCTCTGACCATCTCCGCTACTCGGACTTGAGCAGGAGGACCGCAAACTTAACATCCGCTCACCCCTATCTGGGTTCCAGTACCAGTTCTCATCCAGCTTACTAGCCCCTTTGCACAACCCCATGACGACACCATTGTGCCATATGACATCATCATCACGCTATCTCGCGTCATCGGCGCCCAGGCTGCGCAAACCAGTGCAGTAACTCCACCTGACTCGTCTACAGCCAGTAGCGTAATCCAGCACCCTATGATGCCCTACAACATAGTGCTCCTCGCCCCTCATCGCCCTATAAGCCGCCACTTGCCTTCGCCCCTACTACGGCTCCCTGCATGTGACCTCAGTCCCACGGTCACCTAACGCATACATGATCTATCAGCGATGCCTTGCGGCACAGTCTCGCACCAGTCACATGACCCCACACGTGATACAATCTAGACCCTTTGCATAGCCACTCAGCACAGTCCTCGTGCCACAGATAGGCACGGCCCCTTAGTGACACACCCCAGCACTCGTAGACAATGCCCCTTGAGACATAGAGACCTCGGACTCCCTTATAGTCATCCGGCACATGCACATACACCTGCTCACCGCTACACGGCTTGCACCTCAACCTATAGCAATACTCGTGCATAGACTTTGGCATGACTCACACGGACTCATGACCAATAGCCATTCGCCCTCACCACAGCCTACGCCTTACGCCGTACAGCCACGCATAGCCGCACACTGCCTTGCACTGCCCTGAGCATAGCCCTGCTCGCACAGACCAAGACATTCTTTTGACCTACAGAGACCTACAAATCCCGCAAACCATATATGGTAACCAAGCCAGCCCTTGACGGACCATATGTAGTAATAGTGTACAAATAGGTACAAACCCTGTAACAGTATATAAACCCCAGCCGCTATCCCTCAAGACCCCAGCTTATCATTGATGGGTGGTGGCTTATAGAAACCCTACTACTGATGGGTAGTGGCCTCACAAGCTACTAGACCTAGACCCACAATGCCGCTGTACCACTAGGGTCTTGAAGGCTATCGACTAGGCTGCTGTATAAATGCCTATTGCCTTCCCCGTTCATTATTCGTACGACCAGTAAGACCTAAGACAGCAAGGCTCCCCTTGAAGACACATTACAACTCTCACCATCGCCATCGGCATCCGCCACTACTAGCCCTAGGCTTGACAGCTCAGGCTCGAGTTGTTTCAGGATCCTCAATAGGCCACATCCAGGAGAATATCGAGATCAGAAGACCGTAGTCCGTGTGAGACCTCTAGCGCCCCTGCCATTTGAAAGGCCCAGCCACAGCTGGTATAAGAAACACAAGGCGCCAGTAATCAAGAAAGAAGTCCACTTCCAGTATGTCGCAGGTACTCCTCAATACCATTGCAGACCCCACTATTCCTCTACCAGACAAACTCGCTGCCATTGCGGCCAAGTTCACCACTGTCACCACTCAGAATATCCAACTCACACAATCGCTACATGCATTCAACAATGAGATTATCCATCTCGAGCAATTGGTGATGACCAGTCAGACCACAGTAGCCACTCTACAGGGTCAAATCGCTGCAGCGGGCCCTCCAGTGTAATGCTCACGGCTACGCTACATTCCATTCTTTCCTACATTGCCTTCTTTAGCCACTTTGACCCACATCACAGCACTGCAACTCGGTATTGCCTGAGTCCTGTTCCCTCACCAGTAAGCACAGTAGCTGCAGCATTCCAGGCACTGGACCATGGTAGAGTAAAGACCCGATTACCCAGCTACTGATGCTGCACCACAGCACTTAGGCAATCCGCAGTTGCAATGGCACCATATGTCGCCACCCGGTCTCACACCTATAGCGATACTCCCGCATCACACGCCATAGTACGCCATCCGTTCCCACTCCAATGGCATTAACCTCGCAATGGCGCCATCGCTCACCACCCTTTCCCACTCCAGTAGTGTTTAGCCCACAGCATCGCCTCCCTCACACAGACCAGGCCAGTTTCTGCTTTGCACTCCCATATTTAGTAACCCTGCCTGCCCTTAGCTAGTTTAGGCTCTGCTTGAATCTGTTTTGTAGTAGTATATAAGACCGCCTGTAAATTATTGGAGCCCCAATCAATTCTTCTTGGGTCTTCCCTCACAAGGCACCCACATACTAGGAGATTGATCCACCTTTCCGTCTTTGCTTCACTTCGCTACCAGTCCCCTTGTGCATTGCACCCAGGACTACTTCTTGCTCGACCCCTTGTGCGTTGTGCCCGGGTCTTTTGTCTTGCTCGTTCCACTCAACACCTCCTTGCCATTGTGCCCAAGGTCGTTTCATCCAGGTACCTCGAAGAAAGTTGAATTGTTTGTGGACCCAGGCGAATATGATGGAACAATCGCCAAGTTTGAAGAATGGTGGGCCAAGATGAAAGCATGGCTCCGAATCAATGCGCACATTGCCCCTGCAGGAAGCTATGAAGCAGTTGTGGCAGTACTCTCCCAGCTCTGAGGACCTAAAGCTGGCCCATTCGCGCAAACATGCCTATCCCGGGGCAATGCATACCGGTGGACTGACTGCAAGGCAGAAATCAAAGGCCTCTTCCACACTGCCAACCAGAAGGATTGGGCATGCCACCAGCTGGAGGAGTTCAAGCAGCAGAACATGTGGACTGATGACTTCCTTGTCCGCTGGGAAGCTCTCTACCAGCAAGCCCAAATCGATGACATGCATGCGGTCCACCTCTTGGAGCAGAATACAGCCCGCCACATTATATTGCAGATCTTCAAAGAAGGTAAGCGCCAGGACAAGCCAGCGCTCTATTTGGACAACATTAGGAAGACCAGATGCGCAATGAAAGTGCTCAGCTTCATAAGGGGGTACGAAAGGAAGGCCCCTGCGAGGATTAGCAGTCGAGGGTTAGCATGGGAGAACACTGAAGAAGACATGTATGCCCTTCCAAGCAGCGACACCCACGCCAAGTGCTTCAATTGCAAACAGACCGGCCACAGAATTTGAGAATGCCAGAAGCCAAAGATAAACCAATGCCCAGCCTGTAAGTTTGTTCATGGTGGGCACAGTGCTTATTGCACCAAAAGGAAAATGCTGCAGAGGATACCGCTAGCTGAAGATGAAGAACCCACCGGCTCTGAAGCGCCAGTTAGGATTGCCGAGTTGGCAGAAGAAATATGCAAGAGAAACAACCCAGAGATGGGTTTGGATTTTCCAATCGAAGGATCCCAGATGAAGGGAAAAGGCAGGGCCTAAGGAACACGTCGGGTGTTCCAAAGGCCGGTAAGACTCCAATCAAGCGCGCCCCTATCACCCATGTTATCATTTCTAAAGACCGAGAATGGTGTATTCCCCTTAGATTGCCCAGTCTAGAGGAGCCCGCTCCCCAGCAGCTCAGCGGCAACCATGAACCAAATGCCATGCTTAATTCCTCTAACAAGTATACTCCCCCACACGCATGCAAAGAAACCCCAACTAACCCCCCATAGATTCACATACTAGGGCAGCAGAAGAGGAAAGAGATACTCATGCAGGTTCAGATCAAGACCCACACCGGCGACTTCATACCAGCCTCTGCCTTACTCGATAGTGGGGCCCAGTTCTCATTCATACACCAAGAGTATGTCCACCAAAACTGTATCCCTACTGAAGAGCTTCCACAGCCCATATATGTCTACAACGCCGATGGCACCCTGAACAAAGTGGGGCCTGTTATCCATGCAGCCACAGTCTTATTGGAATACCAGGGTCATGTGGAGAAGACCCGGGTAGAGGTAACCGATCTAGGAAGCAAGGATTTGATTCTGGTGTATACATGGCTAAAAGAACACAACCCACAGATCAATTGGAAGACCGGCACGGTCCATATGCCAGATTGCCCGGAGTTATGCAACTACTCCGGAGTTTCGCAGGTCATCTGCCGAGCAGAAGAACAGGAGATCTGGGTCGCCAAGGAGCAATGGTACACCGGAAAACAGCAAGAAGGAAAAACTCCCTGAGAGTTAGTACCTCTGGTGTACCACCACTACCTCAAGACCTTTGAGCAGAAAGAGTCTGAGTGAATGCCAGTCCGAAAGCCATGGGATCATGCCATCGAGCTGAAAGATACCTTTGTGCCGAAGAAAGGCCAGAACATCCCCTTAAGTCCACAAGAGCAAAAGGAAGTAGATGACTTCGTGGATGAACAGCTTGCAAAAGGGTACATTCAGCCCTCCAAGTCCGAGCAGACCTCCCCAGTCTTCTTTGTGCCAAAGAAGGATGGCCGGAAATGCATGGTACAGGACTACAGGTATCTCAATGAGCATACAGTCCGCAACAACTACCCTCTCCCACTCATTGCCCAACTCATCGACAAGCTTCGCACCACCTGCCTCTTCACCAAGATGGATCTCTGCTGGGGCTATAACAACGTCTGGATTAAGGAAGGAGACGAATGGAAGGCCGCCTTTACCTGCCACCGCAGTGTGTTCGAGCTGCTGGTGATGTTCTTTGGATTATGCAACTCCCCGGCCACATTCCAAACCATGATGAACAACATCTTCACTGATATGTCCAAGAATGTTATGGTATACATCGACGACCTGCTCATCTTCACACCCTCCAATGACCATAAAGCACATGAAGTGATAGTCCTAGAAGTCCTCAAGAGGCTAGAGGAAAATGACCTCTTTGTCAAACCGGAGAAGTGCACTTTCGGAGTAAAGGAATTGGAGTTCCTCGGGATGATCGTAGGGGTAAACAGGGTAAGCATGGACCCAAGTAAAGTCACCACCATAAAGGAATGGCCAGTCCCCATCAATGTTCAAGAAGTTCGGGCTTTTCTAGGCATGGCCAACTTCTACTGCCGCTTTATACAAGATTTCGCCCACATCACGCGGCTGCTCCATGACCTAACCAAGAAAGATGAACCCTTCTGTTGGACTGACCAGCATCAGGCAGCCTTCAACCGCCTCAAGGAGACCTTTACCACAGCCCCCATTCTAGCCTACCTGGACCACAACAAGAAGTACCAGTTGGAATGCAATGCCTCTTCCTATGCAACCAGAGGGGTCTTGTTGGTAGAAGAAGATGAGAAGTGGCATCCTGTGGCCTACACCTCACATGCAATGATGCCGGAGGAGCGCAACTACCCCATAGCCGATAAAGAGATGTTGAGTGTGATCAGAGGTTTGGAAGTGTTACAATTGCGCCGTACTCGATGCTATGCACGGGCCCGCATTATGCTTTTTCCTTGGCCCTTAGCTCGGTCGCTCACACTCCCTCACTACTATTCCAGCACCCTACAATGCCCTACGACATAGTGCTCCTCACCCCTCATCACCCTATAAGTCGCCACTCGCCTTCACCTCTACTACGGCTCCCTGCATGTGACCTACAGTCCCACGGTTACCTGACGACACACAATCTATCAGTGATGCCTCGTGGCACAGTCCCACACTAGTCACATGACCCCGCATGTGATACAATCTAGACCCATTTGCACAGCCACTTGGCACAACCCTCATGCCTTAGATAGGCACGGCCCCCTTGGTGGCAGACCACAGCACTCATAGACCATGCCACCAATAGAGATACAGAGACCCCAGACTCCTTCACAGTCGCCCAGCATGCACATACACACGCACATGGCTCGTACCCCACAAATAGGCTCACACATTGGCTCTCACCCTTCGGACTCACTCACGGTATGTCACTGTGTCACAACCCTTAGCCCTGACATCGCCTTCGGCACTCTGTACCTCCCAGTCCCACTCCGAAGTCCCGCATCACGCCATATTGCACCATAGTCATGCAATCACTTGCCACCGCATCGCCCTCGTACCTTGGCCTATAGTGATACTCGTGCATAGACACCGGCATGACTCACACGGACTCATGACCAATAGCCATTCGCCCACACCACAGCCTACACCTTATGCCGTACAGCCCCACATAGCCACACACTGCCCCGCACTGCCTCAAGCATAGCCTCGCTCAAATGGACCAAGACCTTCCTTTGACCCACAGAGACCCATGGACTCCACAGACCATATATGGTAACTCAGCCGGCCCTTAACAGACCATATGTAGTAATAGTGTACAAATACATACAAACCCTGTAACAGTATATAAACTCCAGCCGCTATCTCTCAAGACCCCAGCTTATCATTAATGGGTGGTGGCTTATAGAAACCCTACCACTGATGGGTAGTGGCCTCACAAGCTACTAGACCTAGACCCACAATGACACTGTACCACTAGGGTCTTGGAGGCTATCGACTAGGCTGCTGTATAAATGCCTATTGCCTCTCCCGCTCTTGTTACATGACCATTAGACCTATGACAGCACGGCTCCCCTTGAAGACACGTTGCAACTCTCACCATCACCTGCCAGCATTCGCCACTACTAGCCCTAGGCTTGACAGCTCAGGCTCGAGTTGTTTCATTATGATAAGCTCACATCTTTCACTGCGGCCCTCAATGTCGCCCTGGAAGCCTATGACGACATCATACTTGACGAGCTACACAGTAGAGAGTTATCAAGGGTTACTCACAGAAGAGCAGAGATAGACAGGTTAGTTCCTATCTGCTCAACAACACTTACAACCATGACAGAACCATTGGATGATGGGTTGAAAGAAGTTCTATCGCCGGATCCTGCCATGACGCAGCAGTAGATCGCTAGACACCCTACAGTTCCACTTACGACCAGAACCAACATCACAGGTTGACGGCTCCAGCAAGTTCTCGCGCCAGTTTGTGCAGATGCCCACAGACCTTTACGATCAACACCCGCTATACACCGCAGACCTACAGCCGACACAGGCTTAAGGCCTTCAGCCCAAGGCATTATATTGGGACCACCACGCATTTATTATCCTATGCCATCAGTACATGGCATCTTTGACATTGACAGCCGACCCGAGGCTTTGAGGCTCTCAGCCGGGAGCATTATAACCAGAACCCCCTCTTTACAGCTTGATATTCGCACGTCCTCGGTACGATGATAAACTGCCTCGGATTGCAGGACTAACCCTGGATCACCATTACAACACCCATCAGGGCACACCACAGCAACCCAACACTACAGTATTCCAGAGAGTCTACTCTCGCTAGCAGTATACGACTACTTGACACTAACCGACACGATGAAGCAACTCGAGCCTGAGCTGTCAAGCCTAGGGCTAGTAGTGGCGAATGTTGATGGCAATGGTGAGAGTTGCAACGTGTCTATCAAGGGGAGCTTTGCTGTTATAGGTCTTATGGTCACATAATGAGAGTGGGGAATGTCATAGGCATTTATACAGCAGCCTAGTTGATAGCCTTCAAGACCCTAGTAGTGCGGTAGCATTGTGGGTTTAGGTCTAGTAGCTTGTAAGGCCACTACCCATCAATGATAAGCTGGGGTCTTGAGGGATAGCAGCTGGGGTTTATATACTGTTACAGGGTTTGTACCTATTTGTACACTATTACTACATATGGTCCGTTAAGGGCTGGCTTAGTTACCATACATGGTCTGCGATGTTCGTGGGTCTCTGTAGGTCAAAGGGATATCTTGGTCCGTGCGAGCGGGGCTATGCTCGGGGCAGTGTATGGCTATGCGGGGCTGTTCAGTGTGAGGTGTAGGCTGTGGTGAGGGCAAATGGCTATTGGTTGTGAGTCCATGTGAGTCATGCCGGTATCTATGTGCGAGTATCGCTATAGGCTGAGGTACGAGGGCGGTGTGATGATGAGCGATTACATGACTGTGGTGTGATATGGCATGATGTGGGACTGCGGAGTGGGACCGGGGTGTGCGGAGTGCCGAAGGCGGTGTCAGGTCTAAGGGTCGGGATGTGATGACATACCGTGGGTGAGTCCAGGGGCAAGAGCCATGGAGTGAGCCTATCTGTTGGGTGCGAGCCATGTGCAACGGTGAGCATGCGCACATATGGGTGCCGGGCGACTGTAAAGGGGGTCTGTGGTCTCTATGTCTCGTGGCCTACGAGTGCTGGGGTTTGTGTTGTCTAAAAGAGGCCGTGCCTATGCAGGGTGCAAGGGCTGTGCTGAGTAGTCGTGCGAAGGGTCTTGATCGTATCACGTGCGGGGTCATGTGACTGGTGTGAGACTGTGCCGCGAGGCATCACTGATAGATCGTATGTTTGTTAGATGACCGTGATACTGTGGGTCACGTGCAGGGAGCCATGGTAGAGGCAAAGGCGAGTGGTGGCTTTATAGGGTGACAAGGGGCAAGGAGCACCGTGTTGTGGGGCATCGTTGGTTGCTGGAATGGTAGCGAGGGAGTGCAAGCGACTGAGCTAAGGGCCAAAGAAAAGGAAAAGGCGTAACGTGGGCCTGTGTGTAGCATCGAGTGCGGCACGATCGTAACACTTCAGCTCACTACCCATTCATTCTTGCCCGATCCTTCAGATTGCGATGAACCCATTCCCACACACGACACCATGCAAATGCTGGATCTTTTATAGTAACGAAACCCCTCACCGCTTGTTGACCAAGCTTTACGACATCGATCCCAGGCATGCTGCCCCTCGCATAGATGCACCAGAAGAACAAGACTCCTGGTTGCCACAACAGTCATTACTCGCCCCGCTCGACCTAGAAGCAGTCGCTCATCCATTCGCAACGAATGTCCCCTCACAGTAGAAAGATATCGGTACCATCTCTCTCTTATGGGCATTCATGGCCTATGCATGAAGAACAGTACCCGCATGCCGGACTAAATCCATGATAAGACCCCTCTGCAAGTTGAGGCTGCCAAGTGTTGATAGACCCACTGGTAGTCGCCAGATGGCTAGGCTTCACCCACACACGCAAGACACCTCTGCAGTCGCCACTCCTCCACAGTTACTCGCACCTGGTACTCACATTCCAATATTGATGACATCCATTCAGACTTCACCCACGACCTCCACTGCTCACGCACGAGCACCCCCTTAAAGTGCACCATAGTGCTGTGCACCTGCTGCGCACTGGCACATTGATATAGACTGTGCCTCGCTGGCGCACTCCACCGCCTTGATGGCACTTCCCCAACCCACATTCCTCCACCTTCGGCTAGTGATTTCCACCCCGGACAGGCACGGTGGTTTAGTAACTAGCAATGCAATCATTCATTCCCACTCCCGGTCCTTTACTCGCAAGCCCCGGTAGGCTTTACTTAGTTCTTTTGATTTCGTTGGACTTTTCTAGGCTCTTCTTGCCCCACTGTTGCCACAGCATTGGGACGCTGGATCCCAGCAGCACAAAGTTCCCTTTACCTGGCATTTGGCAGTATGGTTCTGCCACACTCCTGGTCTCTCGGACTTGATGTCTGCCTCTCTCTGTCTTGACCCACCCTCCGCCCTTGGGCCTCACTCGCTCCAGTCCTCTCTCGCTCTCTCGGCCACTTGGCATCTCGTACTCCTAGGATCATCTGGAATCTGATCCCTAGTTGGGGGATAGTGTTACGATCACACCGTACTCGATGCTACACATGGGCCCATGTTATGCTTTTTCCTTGGCCCTTAGCTCGGTCGCTCGCACTCCCTCACTACTATTCCAGCACCCTACAATGCCCTACGACATAGTGCTCCTCACCCCTCGTCACCCTATAAGTCACCACTCGCCTTTGCCTTTACTACGGCTCCCTGCACGTGATCTACAGTCCCACGGTCACCTGACAACACATGATCTATCAGCGATGCCTCATGGCACAGTCCCGCACTAGTCACATGACCCTGCATGTGATACAATCTAGACCCATTTGCACAGCCACTCAGCACAACTCTCGTGCCTCAGATAGGCACGGCCCCCTTAGTGGCAGACCACAGCACTCGTAGACCATGCCACCAATAGAGATACAGAGACCCCAGACTCCTTCACAGTCGCCCAGCATGCACATACACACGCACATGGCTCATACCCCACAAATAGGCTCACACATTGGCTCTCACCCTTTGGACTTGCTCACAGTATGTCATTGCATCACAATCCTTAGCCCTGACACTGCCTTCAGCACTCCGTACCTCCCAGTCCTGCTCTGCAGTCCCACATCACGCCATATTGCACCATAGTCATGCAATCACTTGCCACTGCATCGCCCTCGTATCTCGGCCTATAGCGATACTCATGCATAGACACCGGCATGACTCACATGGACTCGTGACCAATAGCCATTCACCCACACCATAGCCTACACCTTATGCCATACAGCCCTGCATAGCCACACACTGCCCTGCACTGCCTCGAGCATAGCCTCGCTTGAACAGATCAAGATTTTCCTTTGACCCACAGAGACCCATGGACTCCACAGACCATATATGGTAACTCAGCCGGCCCTTAACAGACCATATGTAGTAAT
Organism: Tylopilus aff. callainus; assembly: GCA_038093995.1. Classification (NCBI taxonomy): domain Eukaryota; kingdom Fungi; phylum Basidiomycota; class Agaricomycetes; order Boletales; family Boletaceae; genus Tylopilus; species Tylopilus aff. callainus. Next base: position 1,345 of record JBBPTI010000189.1, on the reverse strand, counting down.
AGTGTACAAATACATACAAACCCTGTAACAGTATATAAACTCCAGCCGCTATCTCTCAAGACCCCAGCTTATCATTGATGGGTGGTGGCTTATAGAAACCCTACCACTGATGGGTAGTGGCCTCACAAGCTACTAGACCTAGACTCACAATGATGCTGTACCACTAGGGTCTTGGAGGCTATCGACTAGGCTGCTGTATAAATGCCTATTGCCTCTCCCACTCTTGTTACACGACCATTAGACCTATAACAGCACGGCTCCCCTTGAAGACACGTTGCAACTCTCACCATCACCTGCCAGCATTCGCCACTACTAGCCCTAGGCTTGACAGCTCAGGCTCGAGTTGTTTCAGGAAGACTGGCACCATTACTTGGAAGGGGCTGAACAACAGTTCGAGGTCTGGAATGACCACGAGAACCTCAAGTGGTTCATGACCCACCAAAACCTCAACCAGAGACAAGCCTGCTGGGCCCAATACCTCTCCCGATTCAATTTCAAGTGGTGTCATAAGTCCAGCACAACCATGGGGAAAGCTGACACACTATTCCGCTGAGAGGACTTAGCCATAGGAGATGCAGAGGACAACCACAACGTGGTGGTGATTCCCCCCGAACAGATACAGGTTCGCACGCGCAACCAGGCGCAGAAAGAAGAAGCCGATGGACCCACTACCGAGGAGACCACAGTCTTGCATCATTCCAGAGATCGACTAACAGATCAGATTTCACATGAGACCATCAAGCTTCTGGCCCCAGTGCAGAAAAGGCTGAAGAGCCAAGGATACCATATCGAGGATGGATATAGGATGAAGAATGGCAAAGTGTACGTACCTCCTGCCTGCAGACCTGAAGTACTCCGCCTTCACCACAATGCACTGGTGGCCGGCTATCCCGGGGTTGCACGAACTGTGGAGTTACTCCGCTGGCACTATGACTGGGTGTCTCTAGCAAATGATGCCGCCAACTACGTGAAGAGATGTCCAAGGTGCACCCAAGTCAAACCCTCAAATAAACCACCCACAGGGCCCCTCCAACCATTACCTATTCCGTCAGGGCCTTGGCAGGATATCTCAGTAGACTTCATCACTGGACTCCCTCTCTCCAACTCGTACACCGCCATACTCACTGTTGTGGACCACTTCTCCAAGGCAGTCGAGCTCGTCCCTTGTGACTCCACCTGCACCTCCCTCGATCTCACCAATATCTACCTGCACCACATCTGGAAACACCATGGTCTCCCAAAATCCATCGTCTCGGATCAAGGCCCCCAATTTGCATCATGCCTCATGACAGATCTCTGCTGCCAGCTCCAAATTGACCAATGACTGTCCACCGCCTACCACCCG
>JBBPTI010000188.1:0-19790 GCA_038093995.1 Tylopilus aff. callainus | reverse complement strand
GAAGATTAAAATAGTCCGACCGGACTGTTCTAGTAGGTAATGAATCGACTGAAAAGATGGGAAGCAACGAAAATAGGGTAAGGAAGTGATATATAACCGTAGAGACACACCAATCTCTACACCGGGATACCAAATTGCCTGCAGCCTCCAACGTAGCATGGGATTACCAAGCGGTACTGGACCAGACAAGGGCAAATCTGGAGACGGCTCGCGAGCGGATGACCATAGCGGGGAACAAACACCAGAGTCCAGCCCCCTCTTACACCGCCGGGGATAAGGTTTGGCTTGCCATGGATAACCTCACTCTCCCCTTTCCCTGCCGAAAGCTTACGGATCGATGGGTGGGGCCATTTCCGGTCATCGGAATAAAAGGACCGAATGCCGTACATCTCCGTCTTCCCTCGTACATTCGTATCCACCCGGTCATCAACATCTCCCGCACCAAACTATACTTCCCTCCACTTCCGTCGCAGCCAGACCCTCAGCCGGGTCCTGCTATCATCACCGACTCCCACGATGTCGAGTATAAAGTGGACTTTATTGTTGATTCTCGATTCCACAGCCGGGGCCTCCAATACCTTGTCCACTGGAAGGGTTACTCTGTGGATGATCATACATGGGAGCCGGCCTCTCATCTCACGCACACCCCCGACGCTCTCCGCGACTTCCACCGTGCTCACCCCACTGCTCCACGCCCTATCGCCCGCTCGGTCTTTGCCACTCTCTTCGCTCGTCCCCTTCCCGTTGCTGCCCCGGAGGTTCAGCTGTAGCAGGGGGGTAGTGTTACAACCTCACTACGCCCCTATCTTTTTTCCCTTTCATTCGCCCCTATCCGGGTACTGGTACCAACTCTCACCCAGCTTACTAACAGCATTCACATGCCACATGATGGCAGCGCCAAGCTGTGTTTACCTTAGTAAGCGGGTCCAGTTCCTTTGCACAGCCCCATGATGTCACGATCATGCCACAATCACGCCATCTCGCGCCATCGGCATCCGGGCTGCGCAAACCAGTGCAGTGACTCCACCTGACTCACCTACAGCCAGTAGCGTAATCCCCTCACTCCCACGTCTACCCTGAACTACCCATACTTAGTAGTAGGGACACAACACGTACAAACACCCTGTTACAGTATAAATAGCCTCTCAATTGAGCCCCAGAACCTCATTCAAGTTATTCTGGGTTTTCCCCTTAGTCCTCAGTCGACGCCCGGGTGCCCCTATAGCTTTAGTTATCACTCCTCTCCTCGCTGTCATACAGCTCATTGCCAACCCCGCCTAAGGGTTGTTTCAACCCTGGCTTCCTTAAAACCTACCAGCTGGTTGCCCAGGAATTTTGGTGGCCTGGTCTGGCCTCCTTCATCCGAAAATATGTCAAAGGATGTGCAGTCTGCCAGCAGAACAAAGTAAACACCCACCCCACTCTTCCCCCCCTTACCCCTATTCCCTCTTCCTGCACTCACCCCTTCCAACAGATCTCCTGTGATCTGATCACCGACCTTCCCCCCTCCTCCAGATTTGATAGTCTATTGGTCATTGAAACAACTCGAGCCTGAGCTGTCAAGCCTAGGGCTAGTAGTGGCGTATGCCGAGGGCGATGGTGAGAGTTGCAACATGTCTTCAAGGGGAGCCGTGCTGTCATGGGTCTTACTGGTCGTACGATTATGAGCAGGGAAGGCAATAGGCATTTATACAGCAGCCTAGTCAGTAGCCTTCAAGACCCTAGTAGTGCAGCGCCATTGTGGGTCTAGATCTAGTAGCTTGTGAGGCCACTACCCATCAATGATAAGCTGGGGTCCTGAGGGATAGTGGCTGGGGTTTATATACTGTTACAGGGTTTGTATGTATTTGTACACTATTACTATATATAGTCCGTCAAGGGCCGGCTTAGTTACCGTATATGGTCTGCAGAGTTCATGGGTCTCTGTGGGTCAAGGAATGTCTTGGTCCGTGTGAGCAGGGCTATGCTCTAGGCAGTGTGGGGCGGTGTGTGGCTATGCAGCGTAAGGCGTAGGCTGTGGCGAGGGCGAATGGCTATTGGTTGTGAGTCCGTATGAGTCATGCTGGAGTCTATGCGTGAGTATCGCTATAGGCCGAAGTATGAGGGCGATGCAATGGTGAGCAATTGCGTGAGTATGGCGTGGTATAGCGTGATGCGGGACTGCGGAGTGGGACCAGGAGGTGTGGAGTGCCGAAAGCGGTGTCAGGGCTAAGGGTTGTGACATGGTGACATACTGGGGCAAGTCCGAAGGCGAGAGCCATTGGTTGAGCCTATCCGTGGATGCGAGCCATGTAGCGGCGAGTGCATGCGCATGTTTGTGCCGGGCAACTGTTAAAGGGAGTCCAGGGTCTCTATATCTCAAAGAGCGGTGTTGTCTACGAGTGCTGGTCTGCTGTGTAAGGGGCCGTGCCTATCCGAGGCACGAGGGCTGTGCCGAGTGGCTGTGCGAAAGTCTAGATCGTATCACGTGTGGGTCATGTGACTAATGCGAGACTGTGCCGCAAGGCATCGCTGATAGATCGTATATCGTCTGGTGACTATGGGACTATAGGTCACGTGCAGGGAGCCGTAGTAAGAGCGAAGGCGAGTGGCAGCTTGTAGGGCGACAGGGGACGAGGAGCACTATATCGTAGGGCATCGTAGGGTGCTGGAATGGTAGCGAGGGAGTGCGAGTGACTGAGCTAAGGGCCAAAGAAGAGGAAAAAGAGTAACACGGGCCCGTGCGTAGCATCGAGTGCGGCATGATCGTAACAGTCGTGGTCGACCATGGACTTACAAAGGGGGTGATCCTCTGCCCTACCTTGAAAATGGTCACAGCAGAAGGGATTGCCCTTCTTTTCCTTGCTAAAGTCTATACTAGGTATGGACTATATGACAAGATCATCTCTGACAGAGGCCCCCAGTTCGCCTCCAACTTCACCAAAGAACTTGGAAAACTCCTGAAATACGACCTTGCCCTCTCTACTGCCTATCATCTGCAGACTGATGGGGAAACTGAACGAGTAAACCAAGAGGTTGAGACCTATCTTTGTATATTCTGCGGGAACAACCCTACCCAATGGTCGGATCTCATTCCTTTTGCAGAATTCACCCACAACCATCACCCACACTCCATCACTAATCAATTGCCATTCTACCTCATGATGGGATATGAACCATAGCTGATCCCCACTATCTCTTCCCCTACCCCCCTTCCTGCATTAGAAAAGCATATCTCTGATCTGAACACCACCCAAAATGAAGCCTTAGCAGCCCACGACTTAGCAGTCCAAGTCATGAAGGCCCACATATGCAGAAACTACTCCTCCTTTCACAAAGGAGACAAGGTTTGGCTAGAAGCGCGAAACCTAAGGTGTACTCACACCTCCCCTAAACTCCTCAGCAAACAAGAAGGCCCATTCTCCATCACCGAAGTCCTCTCTCCTATTACCTTCAAACTCTGACTGCCTCGCACCTGGAAGATCCACCCAGTCTTCCATGCCTCCCTCCTATCCCCTTACCACGAAAATGATGTACACAGCCCAAACTTCCCCAAACCACCTGCTGACCTCATAGGTGGTGTTACAACCTTGCGCGCACCCCTATCTTTTCACTTCCTTTCTCGGATGTTCCCCCTATCCCAGCACGGGAATTACTCTCAGCCTGCCTACTAACAGCATTCACACGCCACACAATGGCAGTGCCAAGCTGTGACTACCTTAGTAAGCAAAGCCCAGACCCTTGCACAGCCCCCATGACATCATCATCATGCCATATTACACCATACTGATGCAACCTCGTGTCATCAGCGCCTGGGCTGCACAAGGCAGTGCAGTGACTCCCCATGACTCATTTTTGGCCAGTAGCATAAGTTCCGCATTCCCATGTCTACCCTGAAGTATCCAGATGTAGTAATACATTGACAATATGTACAAACACCCTGTAACCATATATAAGACTGGCAATCCAGTCCCAAGGTCCTCATTTGAGTTATCTTGGGTTTTCCCCTTAGTCCTCAGTCAACACCTGGGCCCCCACTAGCTCTAGTCACCCTTCCTCCTCACTGTCATACAGCTCACTACACAGCCCCGCCTAAGGGTTGTTTCATTATAACTTGAATTCCTTGCTTCGCCATCACCACCGCCATCCCAAAGCCCATCACTAGTAGTGAGCTTAGCAGGGTCGTTGGCCATCGTTACTGACAGCCCCCTGCCCTAGTGAACCCCACCCAGATCTCCGTCCCGCGTCCTGAGTATGCACTTGATGTCGCCACCCTTGCCGCCAGCGCTTGCCTTTTCATAGAGAAGCACCCCTGCCTATTCGCCCAAGTTTTTGACCCCACCTCCACTGCTGCCCAGAGAGAAAGGAGGTTAGTAGGGGAGTATAGAGAAGTAAAGAAAGAAGAGGAGGAGGAGTTAGTATTACCACTGTCGCCTGCCCCCTCCCTTAAGCGTGAGTCAACCCTGCCTGAGTTAGTTGACCCGAACGACCTCGAGGGTCCCTACCGCAACCCCACCTCACCCAACACCTGCCACCACCTCAACAAAGAGTACCGTCGTTGGCAAGAGAACCGCACCCGGTTCTTAGTCAAAGAAGCCCGCCTCACCTGCTGTGAGAGAATCGCTGCAGCTAGAGCTGCCCGCCGCACTGCTGCTGCCATCCTTGTCTGCCCTGATAACAGTCAGGAACACCTTCGCCCTCGCACATCTTTGCACCGCCCTTGCCATTTTTAGTTCTCTCATAGTAGCCCCTGCTACTATTACAATACAACTTCTTGTCCACACCTATCTACATCTGTTGACAGGCATTCTACTTTTCCACCCTTCCCCTCTATGATAGTACAGCTCCTGCTGTTCACCATCACCCTCCTTATTGTTTTCTTTTCTTGCCTTCTTGCTTATCTTCTTTGCCACCTTTTCTCCCTCCTAGCCCTACAGCTTACGCCCCTTCAGGCACAGCTTGCCATAAGGGAAGGAGTCTACTCAGTAACTCTCGGCTTTGAGAGACAAGCCATCCACACCGAAGAAGAACAGCCGCAGCAGAATTATGGCTGGTAGTTATTAAATAAAAGTTTCTTCTTCTTTCAAAAGCCCAAGTGACTGCCATAGGACAACTGTTTATGCGACTCCAATGGAAGGAGGACAAACAAAAACAACCAAGACCGATCAGCCGACCACAGATAACCCCAGTCAGATCGACACTGTATAAGGCAACCAGGCACCCAGCCATAATCGAAGAGTATCAAAGAAGAACCTGGGTGATTTGAGATGGAAAAAGAATTCAGACCCCTAAGACACACGTAGCTTGTCACTATGTCAGCATCCACACTCCAAATCCTTGCTGACCCGAACCTCACGCTGGAGGACAAGATTGCCGCTGTTGCACTAGAGTTCACTACACTAACCAAACAAAATCAACAACTCTACAACGGATGCGTTGAAGAACAAAAGAAAACCACCACCCTGCTAAAAGATGTAGCTGCCCTCGAGCAGACAGTGAGTAACTTAAACAGCACTGCTGCTGCTGGAGGGAAAGCCTTGCGCAAAGTAGAAGTCTTCACAGACCCCAGAGATTATGAGGGATCGGTTGCCAAATTTGAAGAATGGTGGGCCAAGATTAAGGCCTGGCTCCATACCAACCAGTCCACCATTCTGCTGAAAAGTTACGAAGCGGTGACTGCAGTCCTATCATGACTAAAGGGGCCAAAAGCCGGTCCGTTTGCCCAAACACAGCTCTGGCATGGCTAGAACTATACCTGGGATAAGCTCGTCCAAGAGATGGAGAGTCTTTTCCACTCCGTAAACCAGAAAGACTGGGCCGTTGCCCAACTAGAGCAGCTCCGTCAAGGTATCCTAAGGACTGACAACTTCCTTGTATGCTGGGAAGCCCTCTATCAAATGGCTGAGATAGACAACAGCCACACAATTTGTCTTCTAAAACGGAACACAGCCCAACACATCATCCTTCAGATCTTTAAAGAAGGCACTCGAAAGAGTACCCCTGCGGCCTACCTACAGAACATCCGCAACGTAGGATGTGCAATGAAAGCCCTCACGTTCATAAGGGGCTGACCACAGCCTTATCATTCCCATGGAGATCGAATGGAGGTAGACTGGTTTGAAGAAGTAGAAGAAGAAGCCATGTTTGCCATAAAAGGGAGTCCCGGGAAGTGTTTCAACTGCAAAGGTACCAGACACATGGCCCACAATTGCAAGAAGCCAAAGAATCAATGTCCTGATTGTCATTTCCACAGAGGAGGGCATTGGTTCAACTGCCAACGGAGAAAGGCATGCCACATTACCCTAGCTGAAGACAAAGGCAGGGCTGCCACAGTAGAAGGGGAGGATTTTCCCAGCAACGAAAAGGAACAAAAGGGAAAAGGCAGAGCCTAGGAGACGATCTGGGTGTCTCACAGGCTAATAATCATTTCTTGGTGGAACTAACTTGACTCATATCTACACTAATGACTCTAGTATGTAATGTAGCTGGTCTAGGGGGGCCTCCTAGTGAGCCCAGCAGGGACCGAGATACTAAACCTGTGCTTGATTCCCCTAAATCCACCAAAAACCCAGAACCCATGTGAATGTACATGAGGGTAATCCATAAAGGGAAAGAGATAAAACTGACAATACAGGTGAAACCCTCAATCGAGAAACGGTATACAAATGCTGAGGCACTAATTGACAGTGGGGCAAATCTCACACTCATTAGCCGCGACTTCACATGAAAGAATTGCATCCCCATGCTAACCATCCCCAGGACCATTATAGTGCATAATGCAGATGGATCCGAGAATGCTGGAGGCCGAATCACGGAAGAGGTAAAAATATACTGTGACATAAACAGTTATCAGGAACTACTCCAAGCATACGTGTCCAATATTGGAAGCAATGACATAATACTAGGATATCCATGGCTCTGAGAACATAACCCACAGATTGATTGGAAGGAGGGAAGAATCCAATTTAGGGAATGCCCGGAAACATGCAACTATGATTGCCCTAGCCAGATCGCACACGCCCAAGGGGTGATGGAGATAAGCCATGCTGAGGAAAGAAGCCAGATCAATGCCCAAAACACGGGAATACCCCTGGAAGATATACTCAAACTCATGCCGGCAGTATACCATCAATACCAACGAGTCTTCTCTCAGAAGGAGTCAGAAAGGATGCCACTATGAAAACCCTGGGATCATGCCATAGAATTAAAGGAGAGCTTCAAGCTGAAAAAGGGACGGATTATTCCCCTAAGCCTGAATGAGCAAAAGGAGGTAGATGATTTTGTTGAAGACCAGTTGTGAAAAGGGTATATCTGGCCATCAAAATCGGAACAGACATCCCCAGTCTTCTTCATTCCTAAGAAAGATGGAAGGAAGCAGATGGTCCAGGACTACTGGTATTTTAATGAGCATACTGTTTGCAACAATTATCTGCTCCCTCTAATCTCCCAGTTGGTGGACAAGCTAAAGGATGCTAAGATCTTCACCAAGATGGATCTCTGATGGGGATACAACAACGTGTGGATAAAGGAAGGAGACGAATGGAAGGCGGCCTTTGTTTGTCATAGAGGTGCCTATGAACCAATGGTAATGTTCTTTGGATTATGTAACTCACCTGCCACCTTCCAGACAATGATGAATGAACTCTTCACAGACATGCCCAAGGTGATTGTCTACATTGATGATTTACTAATCTTCTCCCAGGATGGTAATCAAAAGGCACATGAAAGGAAGGTGCTGGAAGTTCTAGAAAGGCTGGCAAAGAATGACCTATTTGTCAAACTGGAGAAGTGCTCCTTCTCCACCACGAGTGTCAAATTCCTGGGAATGATAGTTACCCCGGCTGGAGTAAGAATGAATCCTGGAAAGGTAAAAGCGGTGACAGAATGGCCAGCCCCAACAACCCTACGGCAAACAAGGGGGTTTCTCGGACTCACTAATTTTTATTGGCACTTCATCAGGAACTATGCACAAGTGGCTTGCCCCCTGCACAACTTAACAAAGAAGGACACTGCCTTCGAATGGACAAGAGAATGTGAAAGCGCCTTCAATGAGCTGAAGCAACGATTCACTACTGCTCCTATCCTCACCTACCCTGATAATGACTGTCACTACTGCCTTGAGAGTGATGCTAGTAACTGCGCTGTCGGCGCAGTACTATCCATGCAAAAGGAAGACCGATGGCATCCAGTGGCCTTCTCCTCTCACTCCATGACCCCCGAACAGTGCAATTATCCCATCGCTGACAAAGAAATGCTCAGTGTAATCTCCACATTGGAACAATGGAGGCATTATCTAGAAGGAGCCCAACATGAGTTTGAGATCTGGAATGATCATCAAAACCTTACCTGGTTTATGACACGATAGGATCTAAATCGCCGACAAGCCCAATGGGCGCAATACCTGTCCCGATTCCACTTCAAATGGTGTCATAAGTCCAGCACACATATGACGAAAGCAGATGCTTTATCACAACGATTGGACCTGATGAATAAGGGAGAGGATGATAATAAAGCAGTGCTAGTAATCCCCCCAGAACAGATTAGACAGGTCGAGGGGAAGCAGGAAATGATCGAAATAGTTATGCCCGGGGAAGAGATTGCTGAAGAAATCTCCCACCAAACCATTCGGCTCCCAGAATCGACTCTCAAGAAGTTGATGGCACAGGGGTACAAGATTGAGGATCGACTTCTTAGAAGGAATGGACAAATCTATGTGCCCCCAAGTTTGCGAACCCATCTGATCACACTGCACCATGATCATAAAGCCAGTGGACACCCTGGGGTCCTCAAGACCCTGGAATTGCTCGCCTGGAACTACAACTGGCCCACTATGAGAAAGGAGGTGGAACGGTATGTACAAGGGTGCTCTCAATGTGCCAGAGCAAAACCCAGAAATCAGCCACCAAAGAGGGAGCTCCAACCTCTTCCTATTCCGGATGGCCCCTGGGAGGACATCTCTGTGGACTTCATTACTGATCTTCCCCCATCCAATGGGCATGACGCGATCCTCACAGTAGCAGATCAATTCTCCAAAGAGGTCAAGTTAATCTCCTGCACTAAGACATGCTCCGCTGCTGGATTAGCAGACCTCTACCTCATGAAACAACCCTTAGGCGGGGCTGCTTAGTGAGCTGTGTGACAGCGGGGAAGTGACAAGTGACAGGAGCTAATGGGGCCCTGATCGTCGACTGAGGACTAAGGGGAAAACCCAGAATAACTCGAATGAGGTTCTGGGGCTCAATTGCGGCCCTATATATAGGTTACAGCGTTATTTGTACATATTGTGCCGTAATACTATACTAAGGTACTTTAGGGTGAACGTGGGAACGAGAGGATTACGCTACTGGCCAGGTATGAGTCATGAGGAGTCAGTGCACAGGTTTTGCGCAGCCTGGTCGCCGATGACGCGTGATTGCGCCATAATGGCGTGCTATGACGTAGTAGGGCTGTGCAGAGGGGCTGGACCGCTTACTAAGGTAAACACAGCTTGGCGCTGCCATCGTGTGGCGTGTGAATGCTGTTAGTCAGCAGGGCCCGCAGTCGTATCGTTATCCAGAACGGGGCGGAAAAAGGGAAAAAGGGGTAGGGCGCGAACGGGGTTGTAACACTACCCCCCAGCTAAAGCTGAACCTCCGGGGCAGCAACGGGAAGGGGACAGGCGAAGAGAGCGGCAAAGACGGCCCGAGAGACAGGGCGAGGGGCGGCGGGATGGAGGCGGTGGAAGTCGCGGATAGCGTCGGGACAATGGATGAGATTGGAGGCCGGCTCCCAGGTACGGTCGTCGACGGGGTAACCCTTCCAATGAACCAAGTATTGAATCCCGCGTCCTCGGGCGTGGGAGGCGACAATGGATTCCACCTCAAACTCCTCGTCGCGCTGTTCGGTGATAAGAGCGGGGCCGGGACGCGGATTCGGTTGGGACGGAAGTGGGGGCGAATACGGCTTGGTTCGGGAGATATTAACGACCGGGTGTATTTTGATATAGGAGGGAAGACGGAGCTGTACGGCATTCGGCCCTTTCATCTCGACGACCGGGAAGGGTCCCACCCATCGATCGGTGAGTTTCCGACAGGGGAAAGGGAGTGTTAAGTTATCGGTGGCAAGCCAAACCTTATCCCCGGCGACATAGGAGTGGGCCGGACTTCGATGTCTATTCCCCGCAATGCTCATCCGATCCCGGGCTGTCTCGAGATTGACCCTGGTCTGATCTAAGATTGCCTGATAATCCCGTGCTACTGCCGAGGCGGCCGGTGACTTGGTTTCCCGGGGTTCCACGCCCATTCTGGGTTGATACGTGCGCGTGACCTGGAAAGGGGAGAACTTGGAAGCAGATGATTGCTTCGCGTTCAGGGAAAACTGGGCCAGGGGCAACCATCGAGCCCAATCGCTCTGTCGTTCAGCACAGTACAGTCGTAAATACGAACCCACTTCTCTATTCATACGTTCCGTCTGTCCATCCGTTTGGGGGTGATGTGCCGTGGACCTTTTTACGGTAATCCCTAACTGGGAGCACAGTGATGTCATAAGGGACGCGGCGAATTGGGGTCCTCGGTCCGAGACAATGGAACGGGGAAGACCGTGATGTTTCCATACATACGTTAAATAGAGATCCGCTAAGTCCGATGCGGTGCACGTTTTCCGGCAGGGTACTAATTCGACTTCTTTTGAGAAGCGATCTACCACCGTTAGGATTGCGTCATACTGCCCTGCGAGGGGGAGATCGGTGATAAAGTCTGCGGAGATATCCTCCCAGGGTCGATTTGGTACCGATAAGGGTTGTAGTTCCCCCGCAGGCGATTGATTGGTGGATTTGGCCCGAGCACACCGCGTGCAACCCTTCACGTACTCTTCTACGTCTTTCCGCATCCCTGGCCACGAATAGAAACGGGTCAGCAGTTCCAGGGTTCGATGCACGCCGGGATGCCCGCAAATGGCATGGTCATGATGAAGGGTGATCATTTGGATGCGGAGATCGGGTGGTATATAGATTCGACCGTTCCTTTTAAGCACCCGATCCCTGATTTCATATCCCTGTGCCATCAACTTCTTGAGGGTGACTTCGGGGAGTCGCGTGGTTCTGTGCAAGATCTCGTCGGTTAACTCGTCCCCTGGGGTCGTTACCTCTATGGTCTGGCCTTCCTCGTCTATCTGGCGTATCTGCTCCGGGGGAATTACTAACACGCCCTTATTGTCCTGCTCCCCTTCTGCTACTAGATCCGACCTTCGGGACAGTGCGTCTGCTTTCGTCATTAAGGCACCGGCCTTGTGACACCATTTGAAATTGAACTGGGAAAGATACTGAGCCCATCGGGCCTGTCGTCTGTTAAGATCCTGCCGGGTCATAAACCAGGTAAGGTTCTGATGATCATTCCAGATCTCGAACTCGTGAGTTGTCCCCTCCAGGTAGTGCCTCCATGTTTCAAGGGCCGATATGACGCTTAGCATTTCTTTATCGGCGATGGGGTAATTCCGCTGTTCCGGGGTCATGGAGTGCGACGAGAATGCTACGGGGTGCCATCGGTCTTGCTTCCGAACCGAGAGAACTGCGCCGACGGCATGGTTACTGGCGTCACTCTCCAGTCGATAGTGACAGTCGTTATCCGGGTAGGCGAGCACAGGGGCCGTGGTGAAGGCTTGCTTCAATTTGAAGAAGGCTTCTTCGCATTCTGTCGTCCACTCAAAGGGTACTTCCTTTCTGGTGAGATCGTGTAGCGGACGGGCGATCTTTGCGTAATCTCTGATAAAGCGTCTATAGAAGTTAGCCAATCCAAGGAAGGCGCGATTCTGCCGGAGTGTCTTCGGGCTTGGCCAGTCAACCACAGCCTTTACCTTTTGCTGATCCATGGCTATCCCGTTCGGCCCGACGATCATTCCTAGAAACTCCACGGTTGCTACTGAGAAGCTGCACTTCTCCGGCTTGACAAAGAGATCGTTCTTCTCCAGGCGCTCTAACACCTCTTTTACACGCTTTTCGTGGGCGGCCGGGTCTGGATTCTTTGAAAAGATTAGTAGATCGTCAATGTATACCACTACGTCCGTCATGTCGGCGAACAGATCGTTCATCATGGTTTGGAAGGTGGCGGGCGAATTGCAGAGCCCAAAAAACATTACTGTTGGCTCATACGCCCCCCGATGGCAAACGAAGGCGGCCTTCCACTCATCTCCTTCTTTAATTCGCACGTTGTTGTACCCCCATCGAAGATCCATTTTGGTGAAGATTCGTACCCCCTTTAATTTGTCGACGAGCTGGGAGATAAGGGGGAGCAGATAGTTATTCCGAACGGTGTGCTCATTGAGGTACCGGTAATCCTGCACCATTCTCTTCCTTCCGTCCTTTTTTGGCACAAAGAAGACCGGGGACGTCTGTTCGGACTTTGACGGGCGGATGTACCCCTTCCTTAACTGGTCGTCGATGAAGTCATCCACTTCCTTCTGTTCCTGGGGGCTTAGGGGAATAATCCGTCCCTTTTTTGGTCGGAAGGATTCCTTTAGGTCGATAGCGTGGTCCCAGGGCTTTCGAAGGGGCATCCGTTCTGACTCCTTTTGGGAGAATACCTTCCCATAGCGGTGGTACTGCTTCGGGACGAGTGTCAGGGAGCCCCTTTCGGCATTGTCGGCATTAGCCTGTTTCTCCCGGCTTTCCCTTTCTGCGTAGGCGGCTTCCCCTATGTCCTGTTGGTGCACGGCCCTGTTACTCCGCTCATAGTTACAGGTCTCCGGACAGTCGGCGAAACGGACTTCTCCGGTCTTCCAATCAATCCGCGGGTTATGCTCTTTCAACCACGGATATCTGAGGATGAGGTCATTTCGCCCGATATTTGATACGTACGCCCGGAGTAACTCTCTATGCCCATTGAAATCGCAGTAAACCTCGACTTCTTCGGTTATATTCCCTCCGGCGTTTTCTGAACCGTCGGCATTAAAGACAACGATTGTCCGACAAGTGGTTAACGTGGGAATTCGGTGTTTTCGGACGAAGTCCTGACTGATTAATGTTAGATTGGCCCCACTGTCGATCAGGGCCTCCGCATCGGTATACCTTCCCGATGGGCTGGGTTTGATCTGCACGGTTAGTTTAATCTCTTTCCCTTTGTGTATCACCCTTGTATACATCCGTTGCGTTTCTGGGATTTGTTTGGCAGAGTTAGGGGAATTAAGCACAGTTTTAGTATCTCGGTCCCTGCCGGGCTCACTAGGAGGCCCCCCTAGACCGGCTATGTTAGATACTACAGTGGTTAGTATAGTGACCAGTTTGGTTAGTTCCGCCAAGAAGTTAAGATTGCTATTAGCCTGTGAGACACCCAGGTCGTCTCCTAGGCTCTGCCTTTTCCCTTCAGCTCCTTTTTGGCGTTGGGAAAATCCTGTTCTTCGACCGGGGCAACCCTTGCTCCATCGGGTGCTAACGCGATCCTCCGGGCCGTTCTTTTCTTGCAACTAAAGCGGTGGCCCCCTCCGTGGAAATGACACTCGGGGCACTGGTTCTTGGGCTTCTTGCAGTTTCGGGCCATGTGCCCGGTTCCTTTACAATTGAAACACCTGCCTGGGCTTCCTTTGATCGCGAAGACTTCTTCTTCGTCGGCTTCTTCGAAGCGATCTACCTCCATTCGGTCCCCGCGGGATTGATACTGTTGTGGACGGCCCCTGATGAACGTGAGGGCCTCCATCGCGCATCCCACGTCGCGGATATTCTGCAGATAGGCGGCGGGTGTGGACTTCCGAGCGCCCTCCTTGAATATCTGGAGGATTATGTGCCGGGCGGTGTTTCGCTCGAGGAGGCGGATGGCGTGACTATCGTCGATCTCGGCCATCTGGTACAGCGCTTCCCATCGGACTAGGAAATCGTCGGTCCGAAGGGTGCCTTGTCGAAGCTGTTCTAATTGGGCGACAGCCCAGTCCTTCTGGTTTACGGAGCGGAAAAGACTCTCCATTTCCTGGACTAGCTCATCCCACGTGTAGTTTTGCCCGCGGCGGAGTCGGGTTTGGGCGAAGGGCCCGGCCTTCGGTCCTTTGAGTCGGGAGAGGACGGCCGTCACTGCTTCGTAGCTTTTCGGCAGGATGGTTGATCGATTGGTGTGGAGCCATGCCTTGATCTTGGCCCACCATTCTTCGAACTTGGCGACGGATCCTTCGTAATCTCCGGGATCGGCAAAGACTTCTACCTTTCTGGCCACTTTCCCTCCGGCGGCTGCTGCGCTGTTTAGATTACTCACCGTCTGCTCTAATGCGGCAACGTCTTTGAGCAGCGCAGCGGTCTTCTTCTGTTCTTCGATACATCCGTTGTAAAGTTGCTGATTCTGCTTGGTCAGCGTAGCGAATTCGGTGGCAACGGCGGCAATCTTGTCCTCCCACGTGAGGTTCGGGTCTCCGAGGATTTGGAGTGTGGATGCCGACATAATGGCGCGCCACGTGTGTCCGTTCTATCTGAGTTCTTTTCCCGTTACGGATCACCCAGGTTCTTCTTCGGTACTCCTCAATTACGGCTGGGTGCCTGGTTGCTCGATATGGGGTGGATCTAACTGGCGTTATCTGTGGTTGGCTGATCGGTCTCGTTTGATTCTGTTTGTCCCCCTTCCATTGGAGTCGCGTAAACAGTTGTCCACCCGTAGTTCACCTGAGGTTCCTCCTCTTGTGCGTGGATGGCTTGTCTTTCAAAGCCGAGGGTGATGGAGTAGGTTCCTTCGCGGACCGCTAGTTGGGCTTGAAGCGGTGTAAGCTGTAAGGCAAGAAGGGAGAAAAGGCGGCAAAGACAAAAGGCAAGAAGACAAGAAAAGAAGACAATGAGAAAAGTAGTGACGATCAACAGGAGTTGAATTATCATAGAAGAGTGGAGTGGGAAAGAAGAAGGCCTGTTGCTAGATGCAAATAGGCGTGGACAAGAAGTGGTATAGTAATTGTAGCGGGAGCTACGAGAAGCTGACTAAAAATAACGAGGCTTGCGCAGAGATGCGCGAGGGCGAAGGCGTCCCTGACCGTCAACAGGGCGGACAAGGGTGGCGGCGGCGTTTTGGCGGGCAGCTCTTGCTGCGGCGATTCTCTCGCGGCGTGCGAGGCGGGCTTCTTCAACTAGGAACCGGGCGCGGTTCTCCTGCCAACGACGGTCTTCTTCGTCGAGGCGGCGGCGGGTGTCGGGTGAGGTGGGGTCGCGGTAGGGACCCTCGAGGTCGTTCGGGTCGAGACTCTCACGCGGGGGGTCTCACGCTTAGGGGAGGGGATAGGGGTCGGCGGTAGTACTAAATCCTCCTCTTCTTCCTTCTTTACTTCTCTTTCCCCTTCTAACCTCCTTTCTCTTTCGGCAGCGGCGGAGGCGGGGTCGAAAACCTGCGCGAAAAGGCGCGGGTGTTCTTCTACAAAGAGACGGGCGCTGGCGGCGAGGGCGGCGATGTCGAGCGCGTACTCAGGACGCGGGACGGAGATCTGGTTGGGGTTCACTAGGGCAGAGGGCTGTCAGTAACGACGGCCGGCGACTCTGCGGAGCTCACTACTGTCTGGTGCTTCGGGGCAGCGGCGGCGACGGCGAAGCGTGAGAGGATTCGAGTTATAATGAAACAACCCTTAGGCGGGGCTGCTTAGTGAGCTGTGTGACAGCGGGGAAGTGACAAGTGACAGGAGCTAACGGGGCCCTGATCGTCGACTGAGGACTAAGGGGAAAACCCAGAATAACTCGAATGAGGTTCTGGGGCTCAATTGCGGCCCTATATATAGGTTACAGCGTTATTTGTACGTATTGTGCCGTAATACTATACTAAGGTACTTTAGGGTGAACGTGGGAACGAGAGGATTACGCTACTGGCCAGGTATGAGTCATGAGGAGTCAGTGCACAGGTTTTGCGCAGCCTGGTCGCCGATGACGCGTGATTGCGCCATAATGGCGTGTGATTGCGCCATAATGGCGTGCTATGACGTAGTAGGGCTGTGCAGAGGGGCTGGACCGCTTACTAAGGTAAACACAGCTTGGCGCTGCCATCGTGTGGCGTGTGAATGCTGTTAGTCAGCAGGGCCCGCAGTCGTATCGTTATCCAGAACGGGGCGGAAAAAGGGAAAAAGGGGTAGGGCGCGAACGGGGTCGTAACACCTCAATCATGTGTGGAAGTATCATGGGTTACCAAAGACCATAGTGTCGGACCGAGGACCACAATTTGCGGCAACATTAATGACATCACTTTGTACCCAGCTTGGTATCTCAGTAAAGAAGTCCACTGCTCATCACCCACAGACAGATGGGCAGACGGAATGAATGAATAGAGAAGTAGGCACCTATCTCCATATGTATTGCGCTGAACAACAGGATGACTGGGCATGCTGGCTGCCCCTGGCCCAATTCTCTCTGAATGTGAAGCAGTCTACTGCTTCTAAATTCTCCCCTTTCCAAGTCACCTGCACTTATCAACCCTGTATGGGGGTGGAACCCCAAGATTCAAAGTCACCTGCCACATCCGCACTTGCTCGAGACTACCAAACTGTGCTCTCACAGACTAAAGAGCATTTGGCCCAAGCCCAAGAATGAATGACCATCACCAGGAACTCTCACCGCTCTCCAGCATCTCCCTATGCTGTTGGAGATTGTAACGCTCACGGCTACGCTACGTTCCCTTCATCCCTACATTCCCCTCTTTAGCCCCTTTAACCCACGCCACAGCGCTGTGACTCGGTCTTACCCGAGTCCTATTCCCACACTGGTAAGCACAGTAGCCGCAGCATCCGGGCACCGGACCACAGTAGAGCAAAGCCCCGGTTACCCGGCTATTGATGCCGCACTGCAGCACTCAGGTAATCCGCAGTTGCAATGGCGCCATCTATCGCCATCCGCGCTCACACCTATAGCGATACTCGTGCAGCGCACGCCATAGCACACCACCCGTTCTCACCCCAATAGTGTTTCCCCCGCTATTGCACCATAGTACGCAATCCTTTCCCACTCCAATGGCATTAACCTCACGATGGCACCATCGCTCGCCACCCTTTCCCACTCCAGTAGCGTTTAGCCCGCAACACCGCCCCGCTCGCACGGACCAGGCCAGTTTTCGTCTTGCACTTCCATATTTAGTAACCATGCCTGCCCTTACTTAGTTTAGGCTCCGATTGGACTCTGCTCTGTAGTAGTATATAAGACCGCCTGTAAATAGTCGGAGCCCCAATCAATTCTTCTTGGGTCTTCTCTCACAAGGCACCCACTTATAAGGAGTTTGATCCACCTTTCTGTTTCGCTTCACTTCGCTACTAGTCCCCTTGTGCCTAGCACCCGGGACATCGCCTTGCTCATTCCACTCGACGCCTCCTTGCCTTTGTGCCCGAGGTCGTTTCAATATTGTCATTCCATTGAGGATTTTATCTGTATGGTTAGTTTTATTTCTTTTCCTTTATGGATTACCCTCGTATACATTCTTAATGGTTTTGGGGTTTCAGTAGTGGATTTAGGGGAATTAAGCACAGGTTTAGTTTCTCAGTCCCTGCCAGGCTCACTGGAAGACCCCCCTAGACTGGCTACTTTAGATACTAGGGTTGTTAGTACAGACACGAGCTTAGTTAGTTCCACCAAGAAATGATTATTAGTCTGTGAGACACCCAGATCATCTCCTAGGCTCTGCCTTTTCCCTTCTGCTCTTTTTCAGTGTTGGAAAAATCCTGCTCCTGGGCCACAGCCACCTGTTCTTCATTTTCCACAAGGGCAATCTGTTGCACCTTTCTCTTCTTACAGCTGAACTGATGTCTTCCTCCATGGAAGTGGCACTCAGCACACTGATTCTTTGGCTTCTTGCAGTCTCAGGCCATATGCCCACTTCCTCTGCAGTTAAAACACTTGCCAGTGCTTCCCTTTATGGCGAACATGTCTTCTTCATCCATCTCTTCAAATTGGTCTACCTCCATTCGATCTCCATGGGACTGGTAGGTTTGCAGGTGGCCTTGTATGAATGTGAGAGCTTCCATTGTGCAGCCTACATCCCGGATGTTTTGCAGGTAGTCCACCAGGGTAGACTTTCAGGCCCCCTCCTTGAAGATCTGGAGGATGATGTGATGGGTGGTGTTCCACTCTAGGAGACAAATTGCATGACTGTCGTTGATACCAGCCATCTGGTAAAGTGCTTCCCAGCATACTAGGAAGTCATCTGTCCAAAGCATTCCTTGGTAGAGTTGCTTGAGTTGGACCACAGCCCAGTCCTTCTGGTTTACAGAACAGAATAGGCTTTCCATTTCTTGGATGAGTTCATCCCAGGTATAGCCTTGACCACGTCGGAGGCACGTCTGGGCGAAGGGTCCAGCTTTCAACCGGGATAAGACCATGGTCACTGCTTTGTAGCTTTTTAGCAGAATGGTGGACCAGTTTGTATGGAGCCACACTTTAATCTTGGCCCACCATTCTTCAAATTTGGTGACCAATCCCTCATAGTCTCCAGGGTCTGCGAAGACTTCTACCTTTCGGGTTGCCTTTCCTCCTGCGGTGGTGGTGCTGTTGAGGTTGGAGATGGTCTGCTCAAGGGCAGCGACATCCCTCAGCAGGGCAGTGGTCTTCTTCTGTTCTTCAATGCATCCGTTGTAGAGTTGCTGGTTCTGCTTGGTCAGGGTAGTGAATTCTAGTGCAATGGTGGCAATCTTGTCCTCCAATGTGAGGTTCAGGTTGGTGAGGATTTGGAGTGTGGTTTGTGACATAATGTCAGGCTATGTGGGTTTTCAGGATCTGAATTCTTTTTTCATCATGGACCACCCAGGTTCTTCTTCTGTATTCTTCAATTACGGCTGGGTGTCTAGTTGCCTTATATGGGGTAGATCTAACCGGCATTATCTGTGGTCGGCTGATCAGTCTCGATCGTTTCTGTTTGTTCTCCTTCTGTCAGAGTTGCATAAGTACATCAGCAAATCACTAACTTATACTGTAAGTATAGTATAGGTCTATACAGGTGCACTACAGCAAAATACCATCTGTACAGGCCTGTACAAGCCTGTACATTCACTGTACAATAGGGAACCTTAACAAAACACAATAATACTAAATGTATACTCTCTGACTGAGTTGCTAATGACTTCTTTGCATTGTTTGAGGTATTTTAAATCCATTTCTTTAAGGTTCCCCATTGTACAGTCAGTATACAGGTCTGTACAGGCCTGTACAAATAGCATTTTGCTATAGTGAACCTGTACAGACCTGTACTATACTTATAGTATAAGTCAGTGATTTGCTGATGTAGTTGTCCTATATTCAATCACTCAGAGTTAGGTGAAAAGGAGTTTTATTCAATAACTACCAGCCATAATTCTGCTGCGGCTGTTCCTCCTCTGCGTGGATGGCTTGTCTCTCATACCCGAAGGTGATCAAGTAGACTTCTTCTCAGATGGCAAGTTGGGCTTGAAGGGGGGTGAGCTCTCATGCGACGAGAGAAAGAAGATGAAGTAAAAAGTAAGTAAGAAGGGAGGCAAAAAAGATGATGAGAAAGATAATTGTAAGCAGCAGGAGCTGCACTATCATAGAAGGGGGTGGTTGTAAAGAAAAATACCTGTCAATAGGTGCAGGTATGCATATACAAGAAGGGGTATTGTAATAGTAGCAGGGGCTACTAGGAGTTTGCTAAAGATAGTGAGGGCGGCACAGAGATGCGCGAGGATGAAGACATCCCTGACCGTTATCAGGGCAGATGAGAGTGGCAGCAGCATTGCAGCAGGCAGCTCTTGCTGCAGCAATTGTTACGATCATGCCGTACTCGATGCTACGCACGGGCCCGCGTTACTCTTTTTCCTCTCTTTCGGCCCTTAGCTCAGTCGCTCGCACTCTCTCGCTACCATTCCAGCACTCCTACGATACCCTACGATACAATGCTCCT
>JBBPTI010000187.1:0-19826 GCA_038093995.1 Tylopilus aff. callainus | reverse complement strand
AGGGACAGCGTGCGTCAGAGTGGGTATGCGTAACTTGATCAATGGATGATGGTATCAGCGTACGGTTCAAAGGAGCGTATGTGAGGGTAGTCGTGTGTGCGTGTGGCAAACAATGCGAAAGCGTGTCAATGATACAAGTGCGCGAATTAAATATATGAGACAAGGGGAAACGAAAGAGAAACAGACAACAGCACGATTTATACAACGTCCACAATCTTTCGTACCCAGGGGAAGATGAAGCCAATATCAAAGCATGTGTGCAGAAAATCGAATCGGGGGATGGGAGGCCATGGTTGTGTGCAAAGTACAATCAGGTGCATGCAAACAACAGTCGAGCCTTCCTATAAATATACGTATGCCTTTCTGTGGGGTCGTCGTCATGCGTGATACGTGGAGAGAAAAAGTGTGTTCCGTGGGGGCGAGTCCATGTTAGGCCCCACATGAGACGGCTATCATGTCTCGCCCTAGACCCCATCTGACGGATCTTGCAGTGGGCTCCGTGTCGTCGCCCATCGTCACGTCGTCATCTTCGTGCGCAGAGACTATCCGCTCCAAGTCCCTCGTGGCCGACAGAATTGCGATGGCCAGACGTGGACCCATACAGAGAATCTTTTCCCCCTCAGGCGAGCTACGCATCCTTGCCTTGAGCGCCAAGCGGTACAAATCCGGCTCCGGTTTCGAACGTGGAAAACTCGCTCGTGGCGGTAACAATTTCCGCGTCGGAGCAAGTGGCGATGTGGTGCGAGCATGGGGTACTGCGGGCTGGGATTGTGGCTTGGGTGCCACATGTGTGTCATGTTTAGGAGCGGGTGTTCCGGAGGGTGACGAGACTGGGCCAATGGTAAACTCGGCACGTCTACGACCAAGTTTTGTGGTATCCCGTTCTCGTTGCTCTTTGTAGTGGAGGCGAAAAGCGCGTCGAGGAGAGGGGGAGGACGTGGACGTCATATGAAGGAACGAGCCACCTTCTGAGTGGCTCTCGTCGCTGTAGTCTGACAAGGAAAGGAAGGATTCGGAACGACGTAGCATGGTACGGGATGTCTTTCGGGGTAGAGGGTCGACAAAGGACGTGGTACGCTTGCGTAGATTTAAAGGGCGGGCGGGGGAAGGAGGGACGGAACACGAAGGCATAAAGTAGGGAGAGTGAGACCCGGAGGATGTGGACAAAGGGACTTGATATGGCCGAAACAAAAGCGGTGCAGCGTGATCGGGCAGAACGATGACTAAGCAAAGCCATCAGTCTCTGAAAGGATATATGTTCTCACGCTATCCACAGCCGGGCAGGTGCGGAAAACACGAAGTCTCGAGCAGTCCCAGCACCGCAGACGCTGAAAAGACCCGGTTCATGAAATGGAACGGACCAGTCGACGTCGGGCATTGCGTCTAGGCGATGGCTGTTCGGGGAGAACGGTGGCGCTGATGACATCCTCTAGAAGTGGAATGGAACAACAAGCGATTATGAACCCAAAAGCTTACCCCAGTCTCGACATTCAGGGAAAGATGACCACACCGCAGCACGAATGGATACACCGGCGAATGACCTAGTGAGACTTGAAATGAAACACTCATCCCGGGTCTCGCCGCTTGGAAGGGGTAACGTGGTTTTGGTTCGCTACGTTGTTCAGCGCCCAACAAGGTTGATAGAGTCGTAACAAACAAGCAAGGTCCTTTTTGTTTTGGCCAACGTAAAGTATATTGTCACATGACCATAACAAGGACTCGCTTTCGGTTGTCGTCTCGCGTCCCTTGTCGTGAGCATTCGCCGACGTTGGACGACACCCCACACGGATGTATATCTTACCGAGAGAACATGACAAGCTCTTACTCCATCAGGTACATTTGTTCGTCGCGTACAAGCTTGCTGAGCACATCATTATATCGGCTGGACAAAGGTGGGCACCCTTGCCCAGCGGCGACTTGCGCGCGGATTGCGTCTGAACATCAACGAAGCCACCGCGCTCATCGCCTCCCAACTCCAGGAGCGTATCCGCGACGGCCAACATTCCGTTGCCGAACTGATGCACTATGGCAAGCATCTGTTGGGGCGTAGGCACGTCCTTCCAGGCGTCGCTCCAAGGATACATGACATCCAGGTGGAAGGAACGTTTGCGGATGGGTCAGTATCGGGCGATATGTTCTGATCATGCTGAACGCGCGGTATTCCAGCGTCTTCCTGGTGACCGTACATGATCCTATCTGTACCGATAATGGAGACCTCGAAGCAGCGCTTTACGGATCATTCTTCCCTGTGCCCTCTATCAACGCCTTCCCACTACCAGACGCTAGACTGGACCTTGCCGAGAATCTTCCGGGTGCCATCATTGCTAAGAAGGAGCGCATCGTGATCAATCATGGTCGCGAAAGAGTCAAGATTGGAGTCACTAACAATGGCGACCGTCCCATTCAGGCAAGTCGACAAGCCGACACTTTTTCTCAAGAAACTGACCAGCACAGGTTGGCTCGCATTATCCATTTTGCGAGACGAATAGTGCACTGGTGTTCGATCGGCAAAGTGCGATGGGGAAACGCCTCGATATACCCGCTGGTACGGCTGTACGATTTGAACCTGGCGATAAAAAGACCGTCATTCTCTGTTCTATTGGAGGCAATAAGGTAGTCAAAGGGGGTAATGGGCTCACTGACTTTGTCTTGTCCCAGTTGGCGGCAGGCGTCTCCGAGGACATCTTCCGAGGCTTTGGTCACCTTCCCGAGCCAAATATTTCCCCTTGGTTGATAGAAAGGGACCTGAGTCGTGAGGAATACATATCCATGTATGGCCCCACAGTTGGGGACCGCGTTCGTCTCGGGGACACCAGTCTCTGGATCCAGATCGAGTGGGACTCGGTGAGCCGAATTATTGGCCTGCTACGTTTAGTTGCATTGAGCTCGTAAAGGCTGTATATGGTGACGAAGTCAAATTTGGTGGTGGTAAGCCACCGCGCTCATATGTTCGCGAAGCGGCTTTATTTCGGTTCTAGGCAAAACTATTCGGGATGGTATGGGCCAGGCATCTGGTCGGAGCTCGCTCGAGACACTCGACCTCGTCATCACAAATGCTGTGGTCGTCGACTGGACTGGTGTATACAAGGTAACGTGACATTACGCGATCTTATCTGTTTTCTGATGATGTCGTAGGCGGATATTGGCGTTAAAAACGGTCTCATCAAAGGTATTGGTAAAGCCGGAAATCCCGACACGATGGACTCGGTCCACCCAGATTTGATCGTCGGCGCGTCAACAGAAGTCATCGCCGGGGAAAAATTAATTGTCACAGCCGGAGCCATCGATGTACACATTCATTACATCTGTCCGCAACAAGTGCCTGAGGCTCTCGCCGTCGGTACGACGACCATGATCGGAGGTGGCACTGGCCCTAGTGCTGGTTCGAATGCGACCACATGTACACCCAGCCCCTTCTACATCAAAGCTATGTTGACCGCTACTGATGGTCTCCCTATGAACTTTGCGTTTACAGGAAAGGGGAATGATTCGGGTCGCCCAGCGCTAGAGGAGGTTATCAAAGCAGGCGCTGCAGGGCTTAAACTCCATGAGGATTGGGGCAGCACACCGGCGGCGATTTCTAACTGTCTAACTGTCGCAGAGGATTATGATGTCCAAGTTAACATTCACACTGACACGCTGAATGAGAGTGGTTTCGTTTACAGTGCGTTCATCCCAAATAAGTGATTCCCTGACACTCACCTTCTCTAGACAGCATCGCAGCATTTGGTGACCGTACCATCCATACCTACCACACCGAAGGGGCTGGTGGGTATCCCAATCCTGTGTACTCCGACACGTTCATGTTTTATTAGGTGGTGGGCACGCGCCCGACATCATCGTCGTATGTGGGCGTGACGAGCAAGGAAGGCCCATTAACAACGACAAAATTCTTCCATCGTCCACGAACCCCACTCGACCTTTCGCTTTGAATACTGTCGACGAGCATCTCGACGTGAGCCGAGATTACTCGTGACCGCGTGCGACGTGCTGACCACACCATCACAAGATGGTCATGGTCGCTCACCACCTCGACAGAAACGTCGTGGAAGATCTCTGCTTTGCCGAATCTCGGATCCGGACAGAAACGATCGCCGCCGAAGACGTCCTCCAGGACATGGGCGCGATCTCCATGATCAGTTCCGATTCTCAGGCAATGGGAAGGGTTGGCGAGGTCGTGTCCCGAACATGGCGCACCGCGAGTAAGCTCCGCTCGATACGTGGTCCCCTCACCGAACTCGGAGATACACACGAATGCGATAATGGCCGCGTAAAGCGCTACATTGCGAAATATACCATCAATCCGTACGTGTCTCCATGTGTTGACCTGCGCCGCCCCAAATCATCATGGTGCAACTGACTGGCTCTAGTGCAATTACCCATGGGGTCAGCACCCACGTCGGATCGGTCGAAGTAGGCAAACTCGCAGATCTCGTTCTCTGGAAACCAGAAAACTTTGGTGCGAAACCCGAGATCGTGCTCAAGTCGGGCGTCATCGCATGGGCCAAGGTACGTCCCCCCCTCCCGGTCTCGGCTCAACACGCAACCAGTTCGTTGTGGGAGGCCCTGGACTGACGTTCCGGCACCCATATATAGGTCGGGGAAGCAAATGGCTCGATACCGACCGTTCAACCCTCGTATGGCAGGCCAATGTGGGGTGCACACCCCGCCGCTGCTGCCTTGAACTCGATCGCGTTTGTCTCGAAGGTGTCCATCGACAACGGGACCATTGCATCCTACGGACTCTCGAAGCGAGTCGAACCCGTCGTCGGATGCCGCAATCTCACCAAGCTAGACATGAAATGGAACAATGCGTTGCCGAGCGTGTCGGTCGATCCGGAGAGTTACGAGGTGTATGCGGACGGAGAATTGGCAGATATTGAGCCTGCGAGTAGCGTGCCTCTAGGACGGGGGTATAATTTGTTTTGAGATGGCTCGGTGATTGAGATGTATGTGGAGGCTTGGATACATATGCGACGTGAGTCTTGTACTACTAGTGTATGTTGGTATGTGTCTGGTATATCTCTAGCTTGGTGTTGAAAAAGACAATGGAAAGGGATGGATCTCGTATGTTGCAATTCAGTGATTCCCGAGCGATATGAGAGTTTGTTGGATTTATTAGATCTACAGTACTATCTGCGCATGTTTGCTTACATAAGCTACACCTTACTTCGAACAGTAGTTACCTTACTATACTCTAGTGACTACTACAATATTCTACAGAGTTTGTTGGTCAACTCTCGTTCAGTAAAACACCCTGAAAAACAATCACAGACCCAGTGCTTGTGAGGAGGCCATTATCTAGAACCAGTGCAGGTAGTTTCCATGGTTAGCTATATGAACAGTAGTTCCACATTCAACACTCACCTTTGTCACCAAGCCAGTGAGTACTAGTACTCACTACTGCAATCATTGGCCAAGTGGCCAACTGTTCTAAAATGTGACTTGCAGCATGACTTGCATCACAACCAACACTTTGTAGCCATATCATGACCAAGTTTGAGATCCAAGTCTCTGCCAAATTCCCTCATAGTCTTTGCTCTTCATCTTCTAATTGGAGATGAGTCCATTGCCTCACCTTCCCACTGGACATCCTCAACCAACTTCAATTTTCACCAATGCCCTACAAATGGACTCACTATGCCATTGGAGTTGTCATTGGTGCTCAGGGTCACCTTTCCTTCAGTTGTGACTTGCTGGACAATGTCATGGATTACAACCTTGGCCTTCCTTCTGGGTTCACTGAACTGTTCTATCATATCAATGATGCAGAGAGGGACCAGGTGTTCCCAGTTGATCCAGACTTGGTCTGCATGAGTGTCACCCCCAGTGTTGCTACACCTCAGAGGGTGGGATTCCACAATGATGTTATCTTGCAGAACAGAATGTGTGTTTTGACAGGCTTTTAGGTGGCTCATTGCTAGGCTGTACACCTTGTGCCCCACAGCAAAGGGGATGATGTATGCTATTTCACTTTTAATCTGTTCTTACTCACTGTATGGCAGTACATAGTGACCTACACTCAACATTGCAGTCAAGACTCTGACAAGAATGATGTTGTAGTTGAAATTGATGATGTTCAGAATGGGATTCTACTAAATGCAACTGCTCACACCAGCTTTGGTGAAGATATTGGATTCTTAATGGTGCATGATGCATTCATATGGCTTGATCAGAGTCTGATGGCTCTCATGAGTAGACACCCAACTTTGCCATGAACACAATGGACATTGTTGCCACCACTCTGCCAACAGAGAAAAGGTGTACAGCACATCTCTTTGTTCCTGGCCAAACAGAAGATTTTGGCTGGGATCTCCCTTTGGGATGCCCTATCTGGATACCTGACAATACTAATGACTGGCCCCCTGACATTCTCTTCGACACTGTCTACACTAGCACTGTGCAGCATCATTTTGCCACTGAGGAACTGGGAAATGCACTCGAAGTGTGGAAATCTAAATTTTACCCCAAAGAGACGATGCATAGAGCTCAAGTGAATCACCAGAAGATCATTGAGGAACAAGCTGAGCAGGGGAGTTTGAGGGACCAACAAAATCGTGAGCATGATGAATGTGCTGCTAAACGTATGCGATGTGCAGACTATGGCAATGACGACAACAAATTCTTTGACTCGCTCATGATGCCATATATATTCATACCTCCAGACAAGCTAGAGGCTTATTTCAGAGAAGTTAGAGAGATGAGGGAAAAGGAGAAGCGGAGCCAGTTGGAGGACAAGGTCGGAAGTTGGGCAAGAGACGTGGCTGGAGTGGATCTGTAGTATTGTGGCCTGTCAGAAGGACGATGAGTCCTGTACTCTATTTCTCAACTGCACTACTAAATATGCAGTGAAGATCTCTATGGTCCACAAGAAATCAACCGTTCCGGACACAGTAACGGAGCTTGGAATTTTATCTTTCTAGGCTGGAGTGCGAGTATGGATGAGAGCGGAAAGTAGCTCCTGGAGCTGGACATCAATAAACGTGACATCCTCCCGAGCGACCAGCACTCGACCAATCTAGATGACTGGTTGACCGTTGCTGCTCACTCAGACATGCGTTTTGTCCTACATCCCGCGTAGGAGTTGCATGGTTTGAGCTTCGATTCGCCGCGCAATTCGTGCGGGTCAGCGACGGCCTAGCCTCGACCTCGGCCGGTCTTGCAACGGGCAAAGAATCAGCTCGGTATGTTTTCTCTTCTGCGGTTGTTACCAACTTCGCTCCATCTTTGTCACAATGAACTTTGTTGTTGTTAATGGGCCTTCCTTGCTCATCACGCCCACATATGACGATGATGTCGGGCGCGTGCCCACCGCCTAATAAAACATGAACACATCGGAGTACACAGGATTGGGATACCCACCGGCCCCTTTGGTATGGTAGGTATGGATGGTACGGTCACCAAATGCTGCAATGCTATCTAGAGAAAGTGAGTGTCAGGGAACTGCTCATTTGGGATGAACACACTCAGTACTGCAGATACTGCACCACGCGATACCAAGGCCAACCGACACTTCAACTCGTTCACCATGTCATCTCCAGACAAGCTTTGATTCCGGAAGCCTGGACTGACCCGTTCAAGTCATCTTATATCTGGTCTCTTCTATGATCTATGACTTTCCAGTGATTCCTGACACCACGATATCTGTAGCATCGTACGCATACGAATCAAGTCGAGCTCCAGCAGTCAGGCCCCTACGGAATGCATCATCGCCGTCGATCAGTCTCAGTCTTGTCGCTCCATGAGAGGTACTCCGCATTGCGTAAAAAACAGAGATGATATTTTACACAAATGACCTATGGACCGAAAACTAGTGTGTTAACATTCCGTGGCTCAGATGCGATTCTATCTAAACTATCTGGTTCATCCTCACTACCTCGGAGTCCATGGTCGGCGAACGTTAAGGATAACAAGCGCCTTGACAGTTGTATTCTTCTCGACCGATCTTCTTCCTGGACGGAGGCTACCTACCATACAGGGGGGTTGTCAAGATCATCATCGGATAGAACCGTTTTGAACGTCTGATGGAATATGTTAGTTGATCACAGAGTCAACACACCTAAATACAATGGCGCAGCTGGAGATCGAGCATAGAAATTGAAACACGTTGGAACGAACAGCGCTGGCAACGGAATCGGAATCGAATAGCCATCGTGATCGAGGACCAGGGCTGACTGCGGAGCAACTGACATCGATGTATAGGCCGCTATGCGACGACAGACTCGAAAGAGGGAACAATATCAACATTAGCGGGTCAGACGTAGTCATGACTGCAATCACCGAGCGACCAAGCAACAGAACGGTCCCATCGCAAATACGAACGGTGCTGTCGTCAGGCGAACGAGATACGACATCGTATCATCTTAAGGACCAGCATCTGCGCTGCCCCCAAATGCAAGTTTCGTGTCCGAAAGGGAATGAACTCAAATGCGACGAATGACCTGCATTGATAGCACCGAACCTTATCGTCCTGCGGTGACGCTCAGCGCTTCAGAAAGGGACAAAGGAAAGACGGAGTAGTACACGATTGGATTCACCCTTCGAACCGGAATAACCCTACAAGATGGCGTCGATTGAGAGGAATAGGCAGTCGATAGCTGGGTGGGACAAGTCTAGCCAATCTAGAGTGGCTGGTTTCGAGACTAAGCACTAGGGATCCAAGCATATGATACTATTGAAAGCTGGTATACTGCCAATGAAACGTCCGTCACATGCAAGATCTAAATAATGCCTACGTTTAGTATAATAACTGACTTCAACTAACACACAACTTATTCCAAGTACGGTACATGTCTGTTCGCCAAAACTGAAAGCACGGACCTCACTGGAACCACATTCAAATCAACATATTGAAAAGTCAAAGACTAGAAGGTAAGACATTACCACAGTAGTCGTCTTGAATTCGTCCAACTCGAAATACGACAGCCCAATGTCGGGGATAGTAAACGTTCCCGTTAGTTCACCCATGTTCTCGTGGGATATTGGGTTCGAGCCGAGGCGACGGAATAACCCAAGAGCAGGGGTACCTCGCTGCCAAGTGATAGTCGTGTCTCTATCAACATAGTATGCCTCGCGCAGGTTTAAGAACAGACGCGATCCACCAACGATCATTGATGCGTGGGCGAGTCTGGAAACACAATCAATAACTGGCACACACACTAAAAAGTCATCGCAGTGCTCACGGAACGACAGCTGTGTCCACAGCAGACTAAAAACCCAAGTTAGTTTGTGAAGCTACGTGGTAGTAGTTTCCTACCGTGGACGCAAGCCATAGGAATGCGTTGCTTGCCAAGCCTGCTGCAATTCTAAAAGAATTCTGGGTTTGCATTATGATTTGTGATCAGTGTAACTTGCTCTCACAGGAAAAAGTAGATGACACTAAATACAAGACCAACGTAAGCAGAAGAGAAAATGAAACCGTATGATCATACCTGTCACGAATGAGTAGTGAAAACAGGTCGACTTTTTGGCCGTTAAGCATGACGCCTTTTCTTGAACGATCGACTGCCTTCCAAACAGCCAGTCCAGCCAGCCAGCATTCAAAAGCAAGACCTGGGTGATATGCACATCAATGATAATCGGACTTACAAGTCTAGCAGCACACTCACCTGGGAACCATATTGAGAACAGATAACTTGTGGT
The DNA here is from genome assembly GCA_038093995.1 of Tylopilus aff. callainus. Classification (NCBI taxonomy): domain Eukaryota; kingdom Fungi; phylum Basidiomycota; class Agaricomycetes; order Boletales; family Boletaceae; genus Tylopilus; species Tylopilus aff. callainus. The sequence goes on along the minus strand of JBBPTI010000187.1, from coordinate 10,184 downwards.
GGTCCCCCAGCAGCCAGTAATTCCCGGTGGGGTCGCAAGGGCTAGGAAGCAGCTGAGTGCCAGCACGATCCGAACAATGGGGAGGGTAACTCAACTTGTCCCAACCCTAATCCCAATGTTGTAGACTGTAAGCATAGCCACGATTTCCAACGTAAAGAAAAGGATATTGACTGCCGCCAAGATTTTATTTCTATTATACATGGCAAAGATGCGAAGCTGCAACACTACTACACTGTTTTTAGCTGCGTGATCAAACGAGATCGATGGGCTGATTTACCTTCCACGGTAAAGAGCATTAGAGACCCACCACAACCCTCCCAAACATAATAGTGAAAACAGCTAATGAGTGCCGCAGATGTGAATATGTATGGCGCATATAATCAGGGGTCTTACAACTAAGTGATGGTTTAGGAAAACCTGACAGAAAGTCAATTAGAGGGGTACATACTTGTTCGCTGTGTGACGGCGTAAACAAGACAGCCATGTACACGGTCAGAAGGGCAACGCCGAAGTATCTCATCTGAGAATACGTAGTCAGAAACTTGAACAACTGTTCACTAGGCCAACCTACCCAAAGGAATAACGCCTTGGAGATGCCCCACGGCTTGATCTTTTTCGGAATCAGGAAGGATGACTGGGAGAAGTGACTGCGCTTACCCAAACATACTGGATCTAGCATCGATAAGTTAGTCAAAAGACAGACGAAGGCCACGGAAAAGAGCAAGAGCTTGCCTCAGTCGGTAGTGTGATGACTGGTAAGGATATCAGCCGCATTCACGAAAGTTGGTAGTGTACACACGATAATCGTAAAAAAACCACGTATATGCCCCGACTGAATGTCAATCAGTCCATGCTACAATCCAAGAATTCAGTGACGGCGTACTGGCACAGAACTTTGAAACTTGTTCGGCAGAGAGGATGACAAGGAATTCGGCCTCGGCGGCAGCAGCTGACATCGATATTCGGAGAGGCAATGAACGAGAGGAAACAAAACAGTAAAACAACGATGTTTCTTAGCTGTGCCGGACTTTATACGATAGGGTGGGAAGTGATCCTGGAGGCCCGTTGATACATGTATCATGCGACTACTTACTCCTGCCGAGCAAGTCCGTCGCGCGGGCCCATCAGGAAAGCGGTGAGAGTCAGACAGGAGAGATCTTACCTATATTATTCAACGTAATAGCTGAACGCCATTTTGGTGCACCAAGCGAACAAGCTACAGGTAAAGTTGAATCGCCGGTGTGCGTGACATTGGCTTCCGTTAGGGCTAAGGGCGTCCACCAGCACAGTGACACCGCGCGCTCCCCCCCATCAAGGCCGTGCTATCGGAGTTTATACTCGACAGTCTGGCCCTTTGGTGCAGCTGGGTGTTCATTCTTCATTTTCCTAATGGGCCGATGCATGGCTGTTTCACTTGATGGCCGTGGCTAATTGGAGGAGCGTATCTCCTGTCAATTTCCACAGTTGTGGGACCCGATGAGCTGAATCGTGGTGATGGTGCTGGATTCAGCGGCGTTGCAACACCGCACTCGCCTGTTTTTGAGATGGCACGTGACTCGCGTTCTCCTAGCGGCTCGCTCCGGGGATTGGGCTGGTTTGTTTCACTTGCTCAAGATGAGATTGGGACTATCCGTCGAGGGCTTTGTTCTGATCATGGCAGTGTAACTCTGCGTGCTTATAAGCCTCATTACACTGTACGCTACCAGATATAACTTGCATCAGCCTTCTCGACACGAACACACCAATCTCACTCGAGGGACTAACGATACTAGGCCGGACAGAATGCCTGCTGTACCAAACACCGGAAGGCCGTTGGTCCTTTTGACTGGCGTATCGGGTTTCTGTGGCGCTTGGATCGCCCACGCCTTGCTCCAGGATGGTTACGCCGTTTGTGGGGTGGTCAGGTCCGAATCAAAAGGGCAATATCTTGCGAGTGTATTTTCCAAGTCCGGTCATGGAGGCAGCTTCCTCTTTGAAAAAGTCGAAGATACCGCCAAGGTTTGAAATGCCGTTGCCTGACATGTTCAATCGGAACTGACCCTGTGTCATAGCGAGGCGCGTTAGATGCCGTGCTAGAAAAACACCAACCGACCGCTGTCATTCATACGGTACACCTTGTTCTCTGATTTATCCGTACCTTGTTGTGCCAACTGACTTGTAAGGCTGCTGTGGTGGACTATGATGACAACACGCCAAGTTCGTTTCGTGACAGTAACTGGGTGACTTTTTCCTGACGTTCTACTGTCTTTCAGATGTCCTAGAAACGAACGCGGAAGGAACCGACCACGTATTAGAAAGCATACACAAGCATGGGTACGTTTAGATTTCTTCTCCTTTAGACCCATCTGTACCGAGATGGATTCAGTTCCAAGGTACGACGGTTTATCTATCTTGGGTCCGTCCAGGCCCTCCTCGAAAAAGACAAACCGCTTGGTTACGTCTACAAAGAGGTACGGGCGACCTGATATTCACAATGACTTTTACTTACACGAGCTCTGGTTAGACCGATTGGTACCAAAGTGCTGTTGACGCCGTCAAGGCAAATAAACCCGGTATTAGTGGCGAACAAAGATATGCAGCCAGCAAGGCCATCGCGGAGCAGAAGATCATCCAATTCGAGGAACGGAACCCGGCCTTGTCATGGGATATCACGCGCATCCTTCCGCCATATGTGAGCGTCACTACCTACACACATCCCCGTCTGATTCGACGTAATCAAAGGTTTTCGGAGTAAGTACCACCAACGCCCCTACGGCTAGAAATACTCACTTGTCCGACGGTAGAAAATGATTCATCGCTCTAGTGTAGGCATTTTTCGTGCCCCTGAAGGAGACTATGCACTCAGCATCTGACATATAGTTTGCGAGCTCGTCAGAGCTAAACTACTCGATGAAGTTGATGTATGGTTGGTTGACAAACCCCCCAAGCCCAGACGTTTTCCCGTATCAGATGGGGTACAACTTTTGGGCAGCCGATTATATCGATGTGCAAGATCTTGCCAAGGCCTTTGTGAAGGCTCTTCAGGCTGAAGGAGCCGGTGGCAAGCGAATCATCGTCAACGCTAGTAAGAGTTTAGAATGACGTTTCTATCGAACCACAAATAACTGGATGGTCTACAGAGGCACTCTCGTACCAAGACTTATGTGTGTTTCCATATTTACGTCAGTCGTCCTGCTGTAACTGAGAATATCACAGTCGATACCGTCGCATCGCTGGGACTCAAGGGTCCACGGGGCACTCCAGAATCAGCATTGCGACTCCTCCCAGAAAAATTCGTCGACGACCATACTGCCAAGGACATCTTGGGATGGACGGACTACATACCACTGGCGAGCTGCGTCAAAGACTGTTACGAGTCCTTGGAGGAATTAGGGTTGCCTGTCTCGGTTTCTTCGCAGTTATAAGTAGTCATGAATTAACGTGTACAGTAGGACTGGTCCTGCCTTGTAATGGAGTCCGGTCATTGTCAGCTTTCGTAGGGCGGAGCACTGACGCTATATCAGCCTTGCCAGTGAACTTCTGTGCTTGCGACGTATGTCACAGGACAGACAACCGTCGAGACGACGATCCTGATCGAGATCTCCGACTCTAGTGACAATACCCTCCTTCACGTCGTGTGGAGCGGTATTCTTTATCGGTATCCCTCGCAGTTCTTGAAGTTTCAGCAACTCATGAAGCAACTGACCTGATTCTCCACGTCTATTTGATCCAGGGGACACTAATACCATCTCGTCGTTCCCTCTTGTACTGCGTGGTCATGGAGAAAGAAGGTACCCAAAAGCGCCGCTGAGACATCTTAATATAATAAATAACCATTTGAAACAGTCATGACAGACACACGTCACATAGAAACCAGATGAGTACATTACCCCTGTACATCGCCTAGTGCCCCCGCCAACTTCGAATCAGAACAGGGACATTCGGATGACGGACCTCCGTCACACATCGATAAGGGTGGGGGTGACTAGGTACATCTCCTGTCAGTACACCATCAACAAACAGGCGCATCGAGTCATGCCTTGTCACACCTGAAGACCAGCTTAGGGTAGGCTCGATCACCTCGCCTTGGCTGTCTACTGGTTTCTTGATATTTAAAGTGGCAAGAACGTTAGCCATCGTCAAAAAGAGCGCAATGTGCGCAAGCTCCACTCCCGGACACTTTCTGACGTGAGGAATGCCACATGTCAGTCGTCCACAAGATCCCGGGTCATAGTGCACTCTTACCTGCGACCGAATCCAAACGCAAAGTTGGAACTGTCGGGGGCATTGTCCGGAGGGAGGAACCGTTCCGGACGGAATTCTTCGGGACTCGTGTACCTTGTCTCATCATGTAATGCAGCCCTAGGAAGATCAATATGATCCGCAACAGCACTCTTCGCGTAGATCTTACCAGATATTGGCAACTAATGGTGTTCCAGCAGGGATAAAGTATCCTTGGTATGTGTCATCTTGTGTGACCATATGGGAGACTTGGGAAGCTCTCAGAAATCATAATCATATAGTCCGAACGTGCAACATACCCATACGCGTGACCGGACACCACCGAATTACCTCCTTGAGCACCCCGTTGACATAGGGCAAAGAAGCTCGGTCGTCCAAGCGAACGAGCCGGCCATGACCAATAACGGAATCAATCTCAGCCTGTGCCTTCCTCTGGACCTCGGGAAACAACATCATGCAGAGGAAGAAGTTCGCCATGGCCGTTACCATCTATTCCTTGTTAGGCATAAGACGATGTGCGATGGTTATGTTACCCACCGTGTCCGCCTGGCCTGGGTGGAGGGTAGGTTAAGGAGAAGGTTGCACAAGTCGGATGAAACATACCTCCGTACAATGCGGCCGAAACCCATTTTATTCCGTCCACATTTCCATCGCCTTCCATTCCGATCAAGGACGCAGTAAAGGAGGTATTGCTTTTGCCTGTTTTCTGAAACAAAGTTCAATACAGGGTGGTCCGCGTTGCCATTGCTACTAACCAGATCCTCTGCGACTCTTTCGCATGGCTCAGTGACCATCTTGGTAATGAGCTCACGTGTTCTTGCTGCTAGTCTCTGGAATTTTGCAAACGGGAACCATACCGGAATATATTTCACTTGAAACGACAGCCGTCAGCACTCTTCTTGGTAAAAGTGCCCCCGAATAGAACTTACAAAGTGGAAGCGTATCTACCAAGAAGACGTTGGGCAAAGCTGCGATTGAAAACATCTCCATGGCTTCTTCTGTCACGCGGAGTAGAGCGTATCCATCGGAAGTGCCGTCATAACCGTACGCCAAGTTGAGGGCCACTATTCCAGCAGTCCTAATTATCGACTAGGTGATGGAGATGTGTTGGTCAGGGATAACGATTACCTTCTAAAGCTTTGCTGAAGCGCATCGGGAGAGTCGATAATGACTTGCAAGTAACCCGGGATGGCATTCTCCATTAATTTCGCGTACTCCCCCAATGCTTTACTGTTCAGTCCCATCTTGAGAAGTCTGCGGTAGTTCTTCCATCTATCTCCATAGGGTGAGAGCACGAGGGACTGTCCCCAGCCCATTCTGGATGACGCTTCAGCCGGTAACATCCAGAGAGTAATGCCGCATCGTACAGCTCGCCCGCCATGACCAAACTTGGTCGACTGGAGTAGATTGCTGAGCGCTTGTCGAACAAGTCCGCAATCGCCTTTGCAGAATTAAGCAAGATAATAGGTTTCGTAAATATGTGAAAGGTCACGATATCACCTGAGAGTATGAATGAGCTCGGGCTTCTGTCGAAGAGAAGATCGCTATACCATATTGTGACCGCAGTTTAGCATATGCCTCCCATTCATCCTTTGTTGGCAGGTCAAGCACATTACCCAATATAGGGAGTGCTCTGGGCCCAGGAGGAAGCTGGGAATAGCGACGCTGTCCCGTATACCTGAGGTAGAGATATCCAGATGCAAGACCGAGCGTGCAAGTGACGATAGAGCCAACGACTGTCAGCATGGATGGCATTGTCAGAGTCCCACGGAACAAGGCCCTGAAGAATAGCGGGTGAGTCCGTGCACCGGTTGATAACAGGTGATAGAACCGGTTCATCAACTGAAGTGGTTCATCCCTGCACAGCGTCGTTGAGAGATCTGGTCCAAATCAAGAACCGAAGTGTGAGAACTTGGGAGGGGCGCTGTACCAGACACGAGAGGTAAGTACACAATCAACAAAGACCGACAGTCCTAGCTGCTTCAATGTGCCCGTTTTGCAAGAATTCGTACTTCCATCGATCTTGCAACCAAGATCCGTATGCACGGCCTTGCTGTGGTATGACCTGGTTTGATGGATCGGTTGTTTCCTTGGACAAGGAACACCCTCGCCTGGAATCACCGGCCGTCCGCTTGCGTACACTTGTCAAATGCAGTGTGTAGTGCGTGCGCAACAAATATCACCCACAGAGTATATAGGAACATGGAGGTTTGTTCATCACTCTACATTCTGCATCACGTCTGTGATCATGATGCCCCTAAAGTTTCTTGCTGATGGCCCCGAGTATCTATCACGCGTCGGAGAGCCATTCACACCTCCAGACGTAGACATGAACGCTCTCCGTGCTGCTATCCCAAAGCACCTTTTCGAGAGAAGGACAAGTCGTGCTCTACTTTATACTCTGCGCGTTCTCTTTATACCCATCGCCCTATACGTCTTTGGTTCCAACATAGATAAGCTCACCGGTTTGGTTCCCGGCGATCCATGGACCAAATCTATCGTCTACTGGACGCTGTGGTGCACGTACTGGTGGTGGCAGGGATTGGCATGGACCGGCATGTGGGTTCTCGGTAAGCTGCACTTTGTTGGTTGTAATCCGCTCTCAGAGTACTGATAAACTACAAGGACATGAGGTACATTCGACTTCTTGGGTCACAACAGACCATTGACCATTCTACAGGCCGGCCACAACAACTTGTCCAAGAATCCGTACATAAATCATACCATCGGCTTTTTCTGCCACAGTTTCATATTTTTGCCATATTTCTCTTGGAGGATCACTCACATCCGTCACCACAAGACGGCCGGCATGATGGAAACGGACGAGGTCTTTGTGCCTTACTTGCGGTCAGAAATGAAGTTGCCTCCCAAGGAGGTTGCTCAGAAACACGACTATGACGAAATACTTTCCGAGACCCCTTTGTACACGCTGGTCCGTGTTCTCGTGATGCAGATTTTTGGACATCGTATGTGGTATTTTTATTATTATGAAAGAGATGGCTCATTGTGGCGTCCTAGACACGTACCTTACGTGCGTAATCTTCCATGTTGACATGACCATCGACAGTCTAACGTTGGGATATAGTTGGAATCAGATGGGTAGCAAACAGTATCCTAAAGGCACAAATGTGAGTCGAGCAAATGTCTCCCATTCGCCACTCTCACGAGCAAGGTAGCATTGGAAACCGTCCTCTGCCCTTTTCAAAGGTACGGACCGGAACGCCGTGATTATTTCAAATATTGGTCTCGTGGCCATGTTCTGCTTCTTGGTGGTTTGGACGATGGCGACTTCTTTCACCAATGTAGTTGCACTGTACGTGATTCCCTGGTGCTGGGTGAACCACTGGTAAGCACGCCTGTGCATTCGCTCTGCTTGGTGCTTATTTGGCGTTACCAGGGTAGTTGCAATGGCATATGTAGGTCTCCTGTATGGGTCGCTCAATCAGCTTACGGGATTTCGCAGCTACAGCACACTTGTGCCACCATTCCTCACTACAGGAAAGGGGAATGGACATGGCGAAGGGGGGCCCTCACCACAGTCGACCGGGTAAGCCCCAATGACGATCGCATTTCGATAAGACTAAGAAGTTACCGCAGCCATTCTTGGGTTTCATCGATGGCTTTTTCTTGTTGGGCGTTAACCGCTATCATACCGCTCATCACCTTTTTTCAACTGTAAGTAATCAATGAACCGTACTCTCGAATTACCTCGTTAACTAGCTCTGCATTTTACAGGTTCCATTTTGTGCGTGGCAAGCTTTTGTCGGACTCGCCCGTGAATCACACTGACGACAACTCACAGATAACCTACCCGAGGTACACGCCGTCATTAGGCCGCTCCTTGGCGACGCATATTCTTACGACTCGACGGGCGTATGGCGGGCCTTGTGGCGTTCTTTTGTGGAGTGCGTGTTCGTCGAAGATACGGGCGACATCGTGTTCTACAAAGACAGCACTGGTACTACTCGGAGAGAGGTTGCTCCAGGAGTAGAGCGTCATTAATATTGATTCCGGGCTTATCCTTTGGAGGCCTAGTGAACTCATATTTGATCTGCAATTTAGTTGACATAATTTATGTAATTGATATTTAGGCTGGATTCACCAGCATATGAGCTCGGAGTTACCCCTATTTCTGCCCTGCCCGCTTTATTGCCTCCCGCACTGATTGCGCTCCGGGGCAGTACACACCGAACATGATGCATGATGCATGGGAACATTGAGCGCAGCAAGGCCGTTCCATTGATATCAAACAATGTCACTTGCGCCAGCCAAGAACCCGATGCATGTGTCAGCCAGAATGATGGATGGCCTTCTCGAGGGTTTGCTTGGAGACCATTGCTGTAGCTATAATCGCAGACGAATCAGATGTGATAAACCAGTGTCGTCCACAGGAAAGAGTGGAGACGGTGCTCTCGACACGAGACTCTGGTCAATGGCTGTGGTCGGCTACTACCGGTTAGCATCCGCCATCAGCTGACCGTCAGACGTCAAACCGCCGCGTGAACGTGAACGTGTTCATATCACCCGCCGTCATAACCATCATGTTGACAGATTGTGTCGATTACAGGCTCTCGGAGTCTGTTGACCTCAACGTCTTGGTAGTTACTGACGCACAGGAGTAGCTTTGCAAGGGGAATTCAGTAATTCTTTAGTGCTCACGAGTGCGGGGGAGCTCGTCGAGGAACGCAGCTGCACCCATCGACGTCAGGGATAGACACAGTCAAGCTCGATGACTCACCCGGACCGACCCATCTCTAGACGGCGGTCAGTCCCCGCTCAGCCTTACATCTCGACTTGTGTGTGAGAGAGAGATCAATTCTAAAATCATAAGACGCCCTTTTCGTTTCGGGGCTGAGTGTTGATCGGGCTTGGAGAATGCGTAGTGCGTTTGTTGCCTTGGGTTGTGTCTCCTATGGTCAGGCAGTGCCAACGATAGATGAGGTCTCCAGCTCTGACCTAATGGGCTTATGGTATCCCATGTAGAACCCGCATGACGAACTACTACCGTCTCATTGGACAAACTTCGTGGCTTTGGATGAGAATGATAGATTACGGTACACTTGTAGTGGCCACGTATATACATATGGGTGATCATGTCACAGTCGTGCCAAGGGAGGCGAGGCAGTGGCCCAAGGATCAAAGGTAGCATTTCCTTGATGTAATGGGAGTCTAGAAACGAGCTGTCCCCACGATTCGTCCGAGAGTATTGCCGCTACCGCACAAGGCCCGACGTGCATGCCGTCCACGAGGGCATCCAAGTCCGCTAGAACGGCAGATAGCGCTGACACTTCGTCCCTGGCAAACGAGTCCCGGCTGATACCCGCGTTTTCCATGTACCAAGGTAGATCCGAACCGATGGCGCACACTTCGTATAATCTGATAAGCACTTGGGGTACGCCATGAGACTGGGCAGCCTCCCATGCCATGCGAAATCCTATGGATTCAACCAGGGGAAGGCAGCGGGGAAGCACGACGTTGTTGAACTCGACGCTGCGGTGCTTGCCACCCAACTCTACCAACAGTGCTCTGCACTCGTTCAAGACCCCAGTCTCATGCCGAGCTAGGTAGGATTCTGGTCGCGATGGAGATGGGAGGAAATACCGACCCAAGATTAGCTCGGGCGCAAGACCTGAATGTGTTTATTATAATTCATAGAATGCACGGATAATGGAGTATGACTCACGTATACACAGTGCGAGAACATCGCCTTCTGCAATGGAAACGCCGCGCAACTCAGACTATCGCCGGATAAGCTGTCGGGCCTACAGATCCTAAGACAATTTCCGACTTACATCCATAGGAACGAGCTGATTGAACTCAAACATGCTCTGAGCGCCGCACCTGTCCGCAATCGTTGCGCCGGTCCTCCGCCAATGGTGAAACATCACCGCCTTCACAATGGTCGTGACTGCGTTGCGTACTCGAGGGTCCTTGGCAGATACGAAGAGAGAAGTTGCATGTTT
>JBBPTI010000186.1:0-15101 GCA_038093995.1 Tylopilus aff. callainus | reverse complement strand
ACGAGTACTGCGACCGCTCCTGTGGATGGGGAGGCTCCCATCTCAAAGGTTGACCATGTGTCGACTAGGCCCGTCGGCAAGGAGGAGAGGTTTGCAGATGATTTTGATCGTAGCTGGCCTCGTACCAGGCAATCGCCTACCGTGCTCCAACGAGATCTACCCAGCCGTTCTTCCCACCACGTGTCGGCCTCTCCTACCTCGTCCCAACATGGCTATTCATCAATGGAGGGGTCAAGGGTTCTTTTCAATGAACGTTCTAATAGGTTAGAGCCTTACACCAGCCCGCATTTACCAAACCGACTTGGTTCCAGCTTCGGAGTTTCAAGGCGGAATACTCACGGAGAGGCCGCGTTTTCACCTGTTGAACCTCGCTTTAGCAGGGACGCTGTGCCTCATAGTCCGGTATATCCTGTGCACTTATTGCATAAATCTTCCGAAGGGACTCATGATACTTTGATGCAGTCGTCAAGGAGCTCCGCTGGGGACATAGGCAGACGGAACGCGGAGCGTGATGGTGGTCCACATACTCTTGGAGTTGACTACGGTCAGAACAAAGTCAGAAGTAGAGACTGTGCCTTTCACGACTCCCGTGGTAATAGCGAAAAACGTCATCGCCGACTTTCAGGTGCTTCCTTTGCTAGTTCAACAACTCCGGATGGCCAACAGCAAGGGTCGTTACATTTTGCAGATGTTCCATTCTCCCGGAGATCTCGAGCACGGGAATCCCCTTTACAACAATTGTCCGTCCTTCCTGCTAGCGCGTCGGCCCAAGCTTCTAGGGTCTCCCAATTACAAAATACATCTCATGCAGCAGCAGCAACAGAAGTGGAGCCGTCGGGTGCCCCATCAGTTCTGGATATTGAGGGTGTGCACAAGACTGCTATGCATATATCTGCAGAGCGTGCAAAGCAGAGGCGACAATTGGAAGAGGAAGAACGCGAAAAGGAAAAAGAGCGTGCGAGAAAGAAGGCGGCTGAACTCGAAGCACGAATGGTACAAGCCCAGGCGAGTTCCCTTTTCATGAACTGCGATATCATCAGCTCATTCAGTGTCTCAGGAAGACGCTGCTGTTCAGCAAACTGTCACTTCGGCCCTGGGCCCGAGTCAACAAGTCATCAGTCCAGAAGAACACAGGTCCTTTGAAGCTACCCAACACAATGTCAACGAATGCCAACCTTCGCTGAAGCATGTTACACGGCCACAACGTGACTGCAAGGTTTCTCGTTCGACTACCGCGGTAAATGGGCCGCTTTCCCCTTCGGAACAGGTTGATTCGTGGCGCAGCAAGACACAACACCCACCGCAACAGCATCCTGTTCCTTCGTCTCCGGCGTTCCAAGAACCCTCTGGTGTTGTTGCTGACGACAACCTCGAGGTCGTCGACTTCTCTGATCTCGGCAAGTTCATTGGCGGTGAACAGACTTCATTAGCGTCGGTGACACCAGCACCCTCATCCGATTCCCCCATATCTTCCGACTGTCACTCATTCCCTGCACGACCAGTCGCCAGTGATTTCTTTGAAGATGTACCTATTCATGTTGACGCTAAAACCGTCACCTCGCCACCTTCCGAACGCTACACTCTTTCCATTGTCCCCGAAGCTTCCACTCCTCTTTCCAATGAGCAGACCGAGGCACCCTCCTCTTCTGTTTCAACAGCACTTACCCAAGGGGTACGTGAACATGATTCTCATAGGTTCTCTGGATCCAATGGTGCATACTACTCTATGCGGAGCCACCTGCCTCCAACGGCTCCCTACCACCGTCCTAATAAGGGTTCAGCACCATTTCGACAGGTGACAATGTCGGCCTTAGATGATGTCATGTCCCGTATCAGGGGTGCCCTGGATGATATGCAGGTTGATGCAGGAAGGGGCCTTTCATCAAACGAGCCCACAGACTGGCGTACTGGTGTCCCTAAACCAAAAGTTCGAGCACTAGACTCTCCACTCCCGGCAAGAACATTGTCGAAAGATGCTAAGTGGTTGCCTCCGGCTCTGAGACAACTTCGACAAGGTTCAGAACAAGAGGTCTTTGGCACGACTTGCTGCGAGCCCCCTTGTTCCCCTCGACCAACCACACTCGTTGTCAAGTTGCCTAAAATTCCACGTCCAGTTGACGCAGTTCCCAAGCGGCAACTCCACCTGCTGAAAACCTCATCTGGTTGTACCCGCATTGACACACTATCTTGGGATCCGCCTATTGATGGAAGCAAGCGAGATTTGTCGGCGAACGAGATTCTATTCAAGCGTCCCCCTCCAGCCAAAGGTAATAAACTTAGATATACGGTTCAGTTACCGAGGACTCTCCGCATGCAGTCTGCTTCTCTCCCCAAGGTGAACCTGCCTCCCAGGTTCGCTAAAGTCAGTATGGTATCTGGACGCTCGAAGGCACTTGACGACCTTCCCACATGGCGCAGGGGGCCCGCTCCCTCCGCGGCCCGGAAAACCCCACCTCTGGAGAAAACACTGCCCAGTTTGGATGTCACAAGCTGTTCCCCAGCCCCCGAATATACATTGCTTCCCTCTGAGCTTACGGTTGCACAAGGGATGCCCACAAAAACAGAGCCTTACTTGGTGCGCCAGAGGACACAGCCAAAATTGCCCATAGGCTCGGCAATTGGGTTTTATCGTGACCCTGGACCGTCTTTCCAGGACTCAAAGAGTGCCGTCAATTTCATAGTAACCAGTGAGCTGGAGGAAGCTATGGAAGTTTCTCAGCCGGAATCGAGTATGCTTTTGTCCTCGTCGATTGCTGAGGCTTCAACGGCAACGGTCCTCTCGGAATCCAAGGGGTCTGATGCAGTTGCAAGTCCTGGTCTCAATGAAATAACCCACGATATACATCTTCCAGCTCTGAGCTTGATTACACAAGCTGATGGCAAAGTCCCGGAGGAATCTGTATGTTTAGATTGATTCGCCGCTTTATTATCGACTTATGTATCTATTAGACGGAACGATTATTGCGTACTCCGGCATCCGCGTCCTTCAGTACTGCCTGGACAAAGTCGCCATTGAGTTTTTCTAGTAAGGATTCACCTGCCAGAGCACCTGACCCAGAACACCTCAAAGCCGTCTGGTCTCAAACCACTGACAAGGAACAAGTCTCTGCTGTCAACTCCTTGGAAGGTATCGCCGATGACCTCACCGCATTACCCTTCACTATTCAAGAAGTCAAGTCCGAGGATGGTGAAACCCCCCCTCCGACCAGTGCTACAGTGGCTTCGAAGATATCCATTCACGATGTGACCCGTGCATTCCAGCAGGTCCCTACTCCTTCTAATGTGCCTTCCCATCGACCGCCGCCTTTATCGCCGTCTACAATTAACAATCCAGTCACACGCCCTCCGAGCTTCAACTACCCAACCCCCCACCAGGCTCCTGGTGCTGCCATACGCCCTCACTTTGCTACATTCTCGTCGCCAATGCTTTCCCACTCCCCCAGCCCTACAATACTTTATCCCCCCTCTGCGCCAAGCCCCATACCGCGAGTCCCTATGAACGGACATCCCCAGCTGTACAACCAACCCATGTGGGTGCCTATGCAAACGTCCCAGAACAATGGTGCAGTGCGGCCCGTCCCTTCTCCTTATCCAACCCAGATGGTGGCATATCCCACGCCAACTCCAATCCATCCCGTTTATACTTCTGGCCTTTCTCAAAGTGTGCCGCCGTCTGGTTCAGCGCCACCACGTCCGCGCGGAATGTCTATGCTAAGTCCAGTCATGCACCCTGCTGCGCCAGCGAACGTCCCAATGTACAATGGTAGTCCAGTGTTGATGCACCCACCTGCAATGATTACCTCTGGCCACCGTCCTCCGTACATGAACTCTGGTCTTCCAGAACGGGGACAAGGCCGCCCAGAGGGCCTGTCTGCTACCCCTCATATGCAACAACCATCTCATTCACAAAATCATATTCCGCCACAACCCATGTACACGCATGTTCCATTTTCTCGACCATCGTGGTAGATACTTGCGCTCACGTTACATATGTGCATCGGATGATATATTGATATTTCTGTTTTTTTTGAGTGACTCTATCCTATAGCTGGGCGCTTTGATACAACTGAGATCCGTGGGGTAAAATAATCAATAGAGGGTGAACGAGATATTCTATGGAATATTCTGCTCTCTACGCGCGTGCCAGGTGGGCGACCTTCTCGGCAGCTGTGTCGAGGTCGTCAAAGGGTATGATCTTGAGACCCGAATCTTTGATCATTCTAGGCAAAGGATCAGCGGCTTTTGCACCGTAAATGTTGAGAATGTGCACGTACTGCTTTGCTTCTTCCTCCTTCGTGCCCTTGAGCCGAACGACGAGTGGGATGGTGAGGCTGAGCTCCTTGGTAGCGCGGATAACGCCCTCGGCAATGTAATCACATCTCATGATGCCTCCAAAGATGTTAATGAAAATACTCTTGACCTTGGGATCAGTCAAAAGGATTTCGAATGCCTTCTTGACGGTTTCGGGGGTGGCGCCGCTGCGCAAGAGATGAACGACGTTACATGAGTAAATTTAGTCCTCACCCGCCGACATCAAGGAAGTTGGCAGGGTTTCCGCCATGTAGTGATAGCACGTCCATGGTCGCCATGGCCAAACCCGCACCGTTAACCAAACAGCCAATGCTACCATCAAGTTTGATGAAGTTCAAGTTGGCCTTTTGTGCCTCAACCTCGGAAGGTTCTTCTTGAGAAATGTCACGAAGCGCAAAGATGTCCTTCTGCCGGAACTCGGCGTTATCATCAAAGCCAAGCTTGGCATCCATGCTTGGAAACAACATTCCAGGAGATTGACATGGGTAAGGAAATATGCCAACATACCAAAGGACGCGGCCATCAATAGTCTCGGCCATGGGGTTAATCTCAATTTGAGTGGCATCCTTATCCTTGAACACCTTGTACAACGCTACGAAGATATCGGCAGCCTCTTTCTGAGCTGTTGCATCCTTGAACCCAAGTGTCCTTGCAAGCTCCAAAGCGACAGCAGGATCAACACCTTTCTCTGCGTCTATGGGAGTGGTGATGATAGCATGAGGGTCCTTTGCAGCCACCTCCTCGATGTTCATGCCGCCTTGATTGGAGGCAACCAAAACGGGGCCCTGGGTGACACGGTCGTTGAGGATTGCAACGTAGTACTCGTGAGCGGGATCCCGTCTCTCGGCAAGCATAACCTAGCAACAATGAGCAGTATCAAATTGGCAACGAGGATAGAACCAACGGCATTGCAGATCCTGCCAGCGGAACCAGTCTGCTTCGTGATTAGTTTAGCGCCGATCATCCGTCCTGCAATTTCTCGCGCTTGTTCAGGGCTGATACATAGTCAGTATGAGTAAGATGGAATACGCTAAAATCATACGTGTCGACAGTGTGCACGCCTCCCTTGAATCCATTGTCAAAAGTTCCCTTGCCTCGACCACCAGCAAGGACCTGAGCCTTGATAACCAGTTTGTCCGCGCCTGTAAATAAAAGATATTCAAGTTCTTTCCTCTACGGGACGGCAGGTATGTACCAAAGCTCTCTGCGACCTTGAAGGCCTCATCAGGACTTTTTGCGCCTATGCTCTTTGGTGTCGGGATACCATACTAGAGACGAAGTCAGTGAATCGAGTAAAACGAAAAACGGCCCTACATACTGAATTGAGAAGGTTCACGGACTGGTACTCGTGTATAGAGAGAAAACGGCGCTGGCTGGCACGGACAGTCTTTGAGTAAACAAAGGAATTGCAAAGGTGGTCAGAGCGCGCGCGAGGGTTGTACTGCAATAGTACCTACACGGGCGAGGGAGCCTGCCTTTCTGACTGAAGGAAGCATCTAGTGTATGGGGAGAAAGAAATGTGCACAATGATGGCTCGGGAGGAGCGGGTATGGACTCGGAGCAATGCTTACATCAGCCTGGGTTGTTGGGAGGGAGCCGAGTTTGGGCCAGTCAAGACCAGAGCGACGACGACGGTGGACATGGATTTACTACGATGTTGCTGTCTCTGATCCACCACTTTGTTGGTTTTGGAGCATCTCTGGAAAAGCGAGACACCTTGCCTTGAGTTCGGGTAGCCTGTCTTCAAGCTCATGGGCTATTCGAAATTTGGCTGAAGGAACATGGTACAGGTTATAGCAGGTATCAGTTATTAGCGTTCAAATCAGATCAATCTGTCCTCGAGGCTTTCCTCGACGGAAGCAAGCTACCGGCCTGGTTTTTGTCTATTTATCCACCGGATCTCGAGCCCAGCGCTATATCCCTGTCAGCCATGTCCAGTCACACCAACAACAACCACAGTCGACACTCATCGCAATTGTCAGAGCTTCTCTTCGTCTCCTCCACCATCTTGCAGCAAGCACTCAGTCTTGTTGACAATGTCTTGACGGACGATAGCCAACTTACGGTGCAGTCCAAATATCTCCCAGGCTCGACCATCGGTGACCTGCTTTCCCCCATATCCATACTCACCTTAACGCTGCTGATACCTTCAATAGGAAAACACCTACGCCACGCACGAGATCATTTCATTCTTCTGATCGACTGTGTAGTCGCAAGCCAACCTTGCGTCCTGTCTTATGACGTTCGCAACCGCAACACCCCCATGGAGAGCAGCCTCCCAGAAGCTCACGACGCATTAGCCTCTGCAATATCACGTCTCAAAGAGCTTGAAGCGTTCCCTTCACTCGATCAGGGCATTACTCTAAATGCTGTGACACCCTTTGCTCATACTTTCGAAACCACCTTTGGTAGAGAGGTGAGGGGAAGAGATCAGTCTACGAGGCGATCTGGCTGACTTGGTTCCCGTGGAGTTATGGTTCGCCGCATTGCACGCAGTCCACCATTGGTCTATGGTAATCATTACAAAGTCAGCTACCCACATATTTCTGAAATCACCGCTCAGGTCCGCGCGATAGCGGGGGAACTAGTTCGCTTTCCATGCTTGCTATGCGTTAATTTTTGACTGATTCCTGCACAGGATATATTTCTACCAGATGATTTCGGGGTTGCTCCTTCTACCTTAGTGTACAGAGCAAGTGATGCCCCACTAGGAAAAGCTAAAATCTGATCTATGTAGATTACTGAACATACCTACTACTGAGCATTCTTTTTGTCTGAGTTACGATCTACGTTTTTCTCCAAGTGTTACGGTGCAGCGTCACGATTAGATCCGCTAAGCTTCGCAACTTTGCGCGTAAGTAATTAGTACATTCAACCCTATTGGGAGCGCAGGATTTCATATATCTTGTAACTACTGCGACCTCGTCCGCATCGGCACTGCAGAAGATGTCGGAAAGTATGCTGGCCCTTGACGGCGAAGCCCAGAAAAAGCGAGTCGTACGTGCCTCTCCTGTATCATAAGTATTGGCCAGGTCTCTATCTTCTGAACGGATGTTGACCTCCAGTGCTATTTTTTCGACTCGGATATCGGGGGATTCCACTATGGCCCTGGACATCCGTGTGTATCCCACCTTTTGTATTGTTTTACGAGCGCGCCTGAATGACTTCTCACTGCCAGAATGAAGCCCACTCGGATACGAATGTGTCACTCTCTCGTCATGAACTACGGACTATACAAGAAGATGGAAATCTTCGTGAGTGTATCGAACGACGCCTGTTCTTTTGTTGTCATTTTTCATGCTACTATAGCGTGCAAAACCCGCAACGAAACGCGAGATGACACAGTTCCACTCTGACGAGTATGTCGATTTCCTCAGTAGAATAACGCCCAGCAACATGAATTCGTACATCAAAGAACAACACAAGTGTACGTTTAACAAACCCATGTCCAATTGACTAATGCCCCTCTAACATTTCACTATGTGGTAGACAATGTCGGTGACGATTGTCCCGTCTTTGACGGTCTTTTTGACTACTGTTCTATATCTGCCGGTGGTTCCATGGGTCAGTCGAATTATAACAAATATCTATATGATTGACAGACTGGGCTAGAGGGTGCGGCTCGCCTAAGCCGGGACAAGTGCGACATTGCCATCAACTGGGCTGGTGGGCTGCACCATGCGAAGAAGAGTGAAGCTAGTGGCTTTTGCTATGTCAACGGTATACCATGAAATATTCTGTTCCAACAATACATCAGTCAATTCAATTCTGCAGATATCGTGCTCGGCATACTGGAACTACTTCGGTCAGTCTGGACGCTCTTTTAGGTGAGAGCTCAAACAAACTTCTCCACTATGTGTTAGGTATCATACGCGCGTGCTCTACATTGATATCGATGTTCATCACGGCGATGGTGTAGAAGAAGCTTTCTACATTACAGATCGCGTCATGACTGTCAGTTTCCACAAATATGGTGAATACTTCCCTGGAACTGGAGAACTCCGTGTAAGCTTGTTCTCCCTGAGATTACGCTTATAATATTCCCATGAATCAAATAGGATGTAGGCATCGGGGAGGGGAAGTATTATGCTCTAAATTTTCCGTTACGTGACGGTATTTCAGACCAGAACTACAAGTCTGTCTTTGAGCCGGTGAGCATCGCCCATGAAGCAATGACATCTTACAAATGTTTATTCAATGCAGATCATACGACAAGTTATGGAATCATACGACCCCTCGGCCATTGTTTTACAATGTGGCACGGACTCGTTGTCAGGGGACAAGCTTGGGTGTCTCAATCTTTCTATGAGGGGTAGGTATCTCGAAGTACCATGTACACACCGTAATCTGAGTATCTGCTAGGGCATGCAAATTGTGTCAAATTTGTCAAGTCATTCAACAGGCCGCTGCTGCTTCTTGGAGGAGGTGGATATACAATGCGAAACGTTAGTCGCGCCTGGGCATACGAAACAGGATTGGCTGCCGGGGTTGAGCTCGGACCTGGTGAGAGATGACCGCTTGAACCCCAGATTAGGGGCTGACAAAACACCACAAAGAAATACCAGTCAACGAGTATTACGAATACTTCGGGCCGGATTATGAACTAGATGTGAAGGCATCGAACACTGAGGACATGAACACTCCGGAATACTTGGAACGGGTGAAGAACATTGTGATGGAGAACTTGCGAAAGTTGAAGGGTCCCCCGAGCGTGCAGATGACAGGTATGAAGCAAATTGCGACATGATAGTGGCCTCTACTATTTCCTTGTCAGATATTCCGAAGACGCCTCTGGACGAGGTAATGGACGACATGGACCAAGACGAAGACCTCATACCACCCGATAGTCGAAGACACCGGCGCTTACTTGATTCGCGTGTTCAAGCGGATGGCGAGTTGTCTGACTCTGATGATGAAGGAGAAGGTGGTAGAAGGAATCACGCAAATCACAAAGACCGCGGGCGTGCCAGTGAAAGCAGGAGTCGTTCTAGCGAGACCGAAAGCGGCGAAATGAGGAGATTCGGAATAGGTGGCGGAATTCTCAGTGCTGGTGCTGCTAGTTCGACCCATGGCGCCGGACCGAGTGGTCACACTACCCTGATTTCGCAGACACTGAAATCATCACTCGTCATGGATACCGACGAACCTCACACATCAGCGATTGACAACTTGAATGGGATGGTGGCAATGGGTTCTTGCACCAGCAGTGGCAATCCGGAAGTATCAAAGGATGACATGGCCGTTGATGAGAAACCCACTGAGGATAGCTAGCTTTGAGACAACTTCATTACGTGTAGCGGTAGTGTTGTGGGACAAACATACTTGTGTCATCTACTCTTACTTAGTAACCAATTTGGATCGAATCCAGGACTACTACACGACATGCAGAGTGAAGCACCACCCTCTGCGTCAACCTTCTCGACCTTGACTCCTGAAGATGCGAAGCGCTTTGAACTCAATCGATTAAAAGGTGTGCATGAATTGACCCACAGAGCTCTATTCCCCTGAACGTCAGAGCTAGCCAAAGCCCGACAAAGGCGTGAGGAAGAGGTCACTTCATCCGAGTCAGTCCCTAATGCAAATCAAAAGCGACCCCTTGGAGGGACTTCTGCAGCTTCAACTTCCAAACCACTCAAACGAGATTCGCGTCTTGGGTCCTACTTTGAGTATGATCTGTCCAAGATGGTCAATTCTAAAGGGGGCTTCTTAGTCGAGGATGGAAAGGAGGTCGACGAAGATCTTCGCGCCAAAGAGCGTGAAAGAGAAAGACAGCGGGCAATGCAGAGTGTCGAGCCCCGTGAGTTTTCTTGACATCGTTGACAAGTCCTTCCTCGACCATCCACAGCAATGTATCTCGATGCGTCACTTAACCCGAAATGCAAAGAGTGTAATACGGTCGACATTGATTACACTTTTAAAAAAATATTCGGCTGTCTGGTCTGCAATAAATGTAAAGAACAGCACCCAGAGAAGTATAGCTTGTTAACGAAAACAGAATGCAAAGAGGTATGTCTCTCATTACACTCAGTATTGACGTGATCACACACACGCTCGATGTAGGACTACCTTCTCACTGACGGTAAGCGAAACTGTCTGCGAAGCATCATGGTGCCCTAAAGGACCTAGCTGAGTTACGCGACCGCGAACTCCTTCCGCACATCTTGAAGGCGAATCCTCATAAATCCACCTTTGCAAACATGATGCTCTTCCTACGGTGCCAAGTCGAGGACTTTGCTTGGAAAAAATGGGGCTCACCGGAAGCATTGGATGCCGAGTGGGAACGTCGAACGGAAGAAAAGAAAAAGAAAAGGAACAAAAAGTTTGAGGAGGGACTGAGGGAGTTACGGAAAAGGACACGGGAAGGTGTATGGCAACGGAGGAAGGATCAAGAGCACAAGCACGCGTTTGGACAGGTAGGAACGGTTGATGGTGGACATGGACAGCAAGTCTGTCATGAGTGTGGATTTACAGTAGATGTAGAGATCATACTATAAGCAAATGTTTGTGGTGCACATTATATTGCCGGTACCGGCGAGGCGTGGACGAGACGGCGCCCATAGACTCAAATGGGCACGTTAGTCGTCTTTTCTTTCACATCTCACCATGGAAGAAAGCAACCAGGCTGAAAGCTCCGGGATTTCGACCTCGCTAGAGGTCGAACAAATTGACATGAACCTCTTCCGTTCCGTGAACTTATTCGTGCCAGTCCGGTCGCGCGGTGTGTTTGGCGGGCAGGTAATCTCTCAGGCCATCGTTTCCGCTACGAAATGCGTCAACCCTGCCTTTGGTCTCCATGTGAGCAATGTCAGCGTGTTTCTTGTTCTGACCTAAGAGTTTCTTGCGAGTAGTCGTTTCATGTGCGGACTCAAGCCTCCATCTCACCTAAATGAAAGCGCTGACAGAACACAAGTGCTACTTCATGCTCAGCGCGTCTCCTGCCGTTCCCATCATATATTACGTGGAACGCTTGCGCGAAGGTCGCTCGTACAGTACACGCAGCGTGAAGGCAGTACAAAATGGAAAAATTATCTTTCAGCTACTGTGTTCGTTCCATACCCCTGAGCCATGGCAACCCTCACATCAGTGGCCTGTATTGGCCGGAGTCCCGAGTCTAGAGGATTGCGAGCTGGAAGAAGACTTGTTTCGGCGGCGAGCGGCTCAAGAGGGCCTCGACAGCAGGGCGAAGGAGCTCTATCTGACGTATGCAGCGGTATGTATCCTTCGCCCATTGAATGCTTTGCGTGTGATCCGGAGCACTACAGGAGCGTGCCAATGGGCCCATTGCTGTCAGAAGGGCAGTTCATATGGCTGCTGATGAACGTGGTGTATTGACGACCATGTTCTGGATGCAAGCGAGGACCGGCAAGACGGACGCCTACGAGACATCGTACCAAAAGGTAGGAACATTCCGACTGGCTGAGCGTTTCCAACGGTTTAATGGAAAATTGGCAGTGCATTTTGGCGTACATGTCAGATCTTAAATTGTATGGATTGTTGGAGCGTCACATGAGACTCCGTTAATTTTGATGCAGCATCACGATCGCAGCGGACACGCTCCAACTCAAAAGGTTCTCGAAGGGATTGGATGCTCTTTCGATGAGTGTGAGTCTGTCTCGGCCGGACGAGCCTCTGGTGACCTGACGTTGTCAAATTCAGTCCACGCTAGATCACACCGTCTGGTACTACGAGTAGGCTGTCTACTGGACCCGTCGAGTATTTCTTGTTCAACAAATCTCTCTTTAATAGCGACAGTTTCCGTTGTGAGGACGGTCTACTCTATGTGGTCAGTCATGTGGTTCAACGCGGACGCGGATTGAGCTGATGAATAGCCACAGGTGGTGTGTCCGCGTGCGGGGGATGGACGCGGGGTCGTACACGGAAGAGTAAGTCTAGGTTTCAGGGTGGGCTGGAATGCGCTGAAACCAGGTTGTAGTTGTACAGCCGTGGGGGAACGCTGGTCGCTGTCACCTGCCAGGAGGGGGTAGTGCGTGCCAACAGGCGAGGACCAGACCTGGCGAAGCTGTAATCAATTAGATATATGGATCTGTATTAGGAGCCTGGGCCTGGAAGCGAAGGAATGGAACAAGGGCGACAATAAACAACATGTCCTGTTATTGTGTGCAAAAAAGGTAGTTTCAGCGGTGGCCTTCTGTCTTTTTGTTCTCGCCTGGCGACGGCCACTCGTCCCAGGCGTATAAAGTCCTCTCCTCCATCCACTTCTCGTCCCCCCATCAGGATTTTGACAATCCCGTCCGCAGCCAGGTTCGACTTCTCCTCGAGCGCCGTCTCCCACATCACTGACCCATGTCGAATAACAGTCTGTAGGGCCCACGACTCATTCCCACCCACCGCCTCACTCTAGTCCGATTTTCAACCCGATTCGTTCAGAAAAGCATATAATCTCATCCTCTTAACGTCTTCACGTATCCTTTAGCGAGCTTCTCCTCCGCACCCACCACATCGCTGCGCGATCCAACTCATTCGCATTCTCCTTTTATTATTGCTTGCTTTTCCCTCATGGCTTCCCCTAGCTTCAGCCTCTCCGTGACCCTTACCCACGCCATCGCCTTCTTGACTCGCCCCCTCATCGTTTCCTATCCCGCTGCCACCGTCATTAAGCTCCAGCTTGTCCTCGAGGCTAACCTGACCGCACTTTTTGCTTCTACCTGGGTGCCCGAAGAACCACTTCATGGCTCTGGCCGTCGTTGTCTTACCCTGTCACCAACCTGTCTTCCCCCTCGGGCCATCTACTCCGCCTGTCTCGCATCTGGCGTCCAATGGTTCGACTGGATCGCCGCTCTTGGTGGTCATGAATTCGACTTCTTCGTCGACCCAGGTTGCATATCTGTTCGTTTCGGCAAAGACTCGAAGCTGGTGACCATCTGGTCCGAGGAACTTCAAGCGGAGGCTGTTTCCCCTGTCATTCCTTCCTGTGCCAGGTCTTCATCAAAGACCATTGCCCAACAGCTTCTCGAGAATAGTGCAGACGACGACGAGATTTTTGCGATGATTGCCGACGAAGTGAGCGCACCCGCCTGGGCGACGCCAGTCATCGACCGCTTCTCACCACCCGCACGCTCCGAATCTCCGCTCTCAGCAGTCTCCTCGGATTCTCGTTCCAGCTCTCGTTCCTCCAACTCGAGTTCCTGTTTCTCACTTGCCTCCACTGCCCGCACGGATTCTTGTCCGTCTGTGTCTTACCAGGCCTCGTTTACTAACAAAATTTCTCGCCGTGAGAAGGCGAGACAAGCACGGGTCTTTGTCGACACCTCCAAAACCGAAGTCACTCCTTATGATGGCGGGAAGACCACAGTCCTGACTGGTGGTGTCATGCTTGGCGCTGCTCCCTCGAAAGTAAAATTCACAGTCTCGCCCTGGCGTCGGGTTTGAGGCACCACATCTCACACTCGTTTACTTGTCATGACTTGTCACTTTTTATACGTTGCTCATGCATGGACCCTTGGTGATGATCGACGCACCACAGACATCTATCATATCTTAGCATCTTCATTTAACATTATATCATTGCATTCATCCCATCCATGTTTCAATCTCTTGCACCTCTTATCGTGTGTAGCATTTTTCCACTTTCGTTGCTTTCTTGCTACGTTGGTCGGTAGTACGGTACGTACCTTTGTTGTAATGAATATCCGATCGTCTTTCGATCTTTTATCCCAACACGTTGCGTCCAGTGAGAAATTCAAAGTTATTCTCGCCCCCATATAAGACTCGAGCTGTCACGTACGTGTAGACTAAGATATCGTATTAGATCACACCGGGAGTCATTGCATTCTCCCATCCC
The DNA here is from genome assembly GCA_038093995.1 of Tylopilus aff. callainus. Lineage (NCBI taxonomy): Eukaryota > Fungi > Basidiomycota > Agaricomycetes > Boletales > Boletaceae > Tylopilus > Tylopilus aff. callainus. The sequence continues at coordinate 988 of JBBPTI010000186.1, read as the reverse complement.
CCCATCTCCACCTCTTCCTCGCTTTCATATACCCGCCTCGGGCCATGCTTTCGTCATTCTTGTATAAAACACTAGCTCTCCGTCTGAGCTTTGCCAACCGACGACTGCTCGCAACCGTTGCATCTGATCCGGCACGAGTCGCAACTATTCGTCATGACTGGTCCCGCCTAGAAATCCAGAAGATATATGATGGCCCCTTGTTGGATCTCGTCTTCTGGGCATCTACGATACACCGCCAATACCATCACGCAGGCAAGATACAGCTCTGCACTCTGATGAATATTAAGAGTACGTCTGGTCCGTGCTTTCTCCCCGATCAATCGCTCAAAGTAGTGTTGTTTAGCCGGAGGGTGCTCCGAGGACTGTAAGCGATAATCTATTCTTTCATCATATATCCGCATAAATGTGACCTACAGGTTCCTACTGTTCCCAGTCATCGCGGTACTCCACACCTACCAAGGCCTCAAAGTTGCTTGACGTTGAGCCCGTCCTAGAAGCTGCATGGAAAGCCAAAGAGAATGGGAGCACCAGGTTCTGTATGGGCGCTGCGTGGAGAGACCTCGCCGGTCGAAAACGGGGTTTCGAAAAAATCCTGAAGATGGTGCGGGAAGTCCGCGGGATGGGAATGGAAGTCTGCGCCACGCTCGGCATGCTATCCTCGGAGCAGGCCAAGCAACTCAAGGATGCGTGCGCCTTCCGCCATCCTGCCTGTACTAATGTTTCGTTGACGACTTGTGCAGAGGTCTTACCGCTTACAATCACAATCTCGACACCTCTCGAGAATTTTACCCACAGGTGTGATCCTTTTGAATGTTTTAGGATGCGACAGAGCATGACGCTTGCCCTAGGTCATCACCACGCGATCATACGAAGACCGGCTAGATACTATTAGTGCCGTTCGCGAGGCTGGTATAAGTGTCTGCTCCGGTGGTATCTTGGGCCTCGGGGAGTCTGACCGGGACCGGGTTGGACTCATCTATGAAGTCTC
>JBBPTI010000185.1:0-19914 GCA_038093995.1 Tylopilus aff. callainus | reverse complement strand
CAGGGTGGTAGAGGAATGGGGCAAAATATCTGTGGAACAGTGTCAAAAATGGATAGAAAGTATGCCTAGAAGGATCCAAGCAGTTATCAAGGCTAAGGGAGGTCATACCAAGTACTAGATACCATATTTTGTACAAAGTCAAACAATTGTCTGAATGAGTGGTTGTTTTGAAATTGCTGCCATTCAATCAGATTTCATCCAAATCTTTTGCACTATAGACCAATCCTGTAGCCAAGAGTAAGATCTTCATTTCATACACCAATAGTATGAGGTGAGGATTAGTGGTTGTTAGGGAATATTGCCAATAGTGAAAAACATGCAAACATTTGGACAATTGTTTGAGCCACTGTATCAGTTTTGTTACTGGTATAAGAATATCACAAATTAGTATGAAGTATATCTTTCTTTGGACTTGATAACCTCCTGAACTCTTCTAGGCATGCTTTCAATCAATCTCTGACACTCCTCTGCCCCAATCTTATATCATTCCACTTTAATCCTCTTCTAAAGTTCCAATATTCCTTTTAGCTAGCTTAAGATACTCTGCTAGTCTCCTTTTGAGGATAAATCATAGATGTTCTATAAGATTAAGGTCTGAAGACTGAGCATGCCATACCATGACCTCAAATCCATAGTCATCAAACCACTCCCTAACCTTTCTACTAGTGTGCTTGGGATTATTATCCTGCTAGAAAATTGAAACAACCTCAGGTGCTAGGCACTAGGAGGCATGGAGTGGAGAGTAGCAAAGTGAAGTGAAATGGAACAGTGAGTCAATCTCCTAGTATGCAGGTGCCTTGTGAGGGAAGACCCAAGAAGAATTGATTGGGGCTCCAATACAATACAGGCGGTCTTATATACTACTACAATCAGGATTCAAGTGGAGCCTAAACTAAGTGAGGGCAAGCATGAATACTAAATAAGGAAGTGCGAGATAGAAACTGGCCTGGTCTGTGCAAGCGGGGCAATGCTGTGGGCTAAACACTACTGGAGTGGGAAAGGGTTGCGAGCGATGGCACCATTGTGTGGTTAATGCCATTGGAGTGGGAAAGGATGGCGTACTATGGCATGCGATGTGGGAGTATCGCTATTGGGGTGAGAACCGGTGGTGACATATGGTGCCATTGCAACTGTGGATTGCCTAAGTGCTGCAGGCGGCATCAGTACCCAGGTAATCAGGTCTTTACTCTACCGTGGTCTGGTGCCTGGAATGCTGTGGGTACTGTGCTAACTGGTGTGAGAACATGACTCAGGCAATACCAAGTCGTGGTGCTGTGGCATGAAGGAAAGTAGCTAAAGAAGGAAATGTAGGAAAGAATGGAATGTAGCGTAGCCGTGAGCATAACAAAAATAATGTCTTCTAAAGAAGATCCATAATCCACCAGAGTTTATTGGAGTTCATCCTTCAAAATCTGCACATAGAGGTCAGCATCTATCTTACCATCAATCTTGCAAGCCATTCCAACTCCTTTTCAGGTCATACAGCCCCATAGCATCACTAATCCTCCCCCAAACTTAACTATTTCCTCTATAATCCTATTACTAAGACCCTCTCCTGCTCTTTTTCATGCCCATTTCCTGACATTTGACCCAATGCAATTAATTTTGGTCTCACCTGACCATATAACTTGTTTCCAGTCCTCAATAGTCCAATGCTAATGGTTTAGAGCAAAGTCCATTCTTGCTTTCCTATGACACTGGGAAAGAAGAGGGTGTTTTTGCCTCACTATAGCCTTCATACCAGCTTTCTTCAAGTGGCAGCAGATGGTTTGGGGGGAGATGGAGTGGTTCTTCACTTCTTAAAGTGTTTTGATCACCTGAACTGCATTCTCAGCCTTTCCAAATCCAATAAAACAAATAGCATGATATATATTAGTGGGAGAAATAATGGAAGGACAACCACTAGAGGCTTTGGGTAGGTGGGGAAGGTGTTTGGACCTTATTATACTAACACTGGATTGGTTGAGACTAGTAGATTGAGCAATTTGACAGGTTGATTATTTCAATTCCAAAAGAGAGGTGATATGGTGAGTTTGGTCAACTAAGAGGGATTTTATAATGGTGGTTGTGGACAAAGTGATGGTGTGTGTGTTTATTTGTATCATGTTAAACTTATTACATGTCACATAATCCATTGCTTATGTAATAACCACTTGCAATATGCATTTTGAATACTTTGGAGTATTAGCAACAAAACTGATGCAATAAGTACCTCACACCAATTTCGAAATATTTCCTAATATAGTAAGAATTACATAATAATTCCATATACCATTCAAATTCCCTTGATCAGGGCTTTCCAATGGTATCCAGGTTAGGGGGTCTAGCATCAATAGGACTCTCAATATTCATGCTTTAATCAAAAGACTACAAACATTGCATTAGTTTTGTTGCTCATTGTAAGTACTGCATTGGACTGTTGAGGACTGGAAGAAAGTTATATGATCTGACAAAACTGAAATCAACAGAATAGGATTAGATGGGCAAGAGTACAGTGGCTCAAAAAAGTGTCCCAATATTGTACCATTTTGAAAAGATTGGAAAATTGTAGAAGAGCAAAAATGAATCAGATAAAGTGCTTGCAGAATGAATGAAAGTACTTGCTCTTGGCATTATGAAACAACTTTAGTTTATGTAATTTGATTGCCATGGGAGTGAGGTACAAGCATTTCAAAATGACATGTCATTGGGACACTTATTTGACCCCAAATTATATCCTAGACTTTAGTACTTTGTATGCCCTCCCTTTGCTTTTATCACTGCCTCAAGTCTTCTAGGCATGCTTTCAATTAGTTTTTGACACTCCTCAACCTCTATCCTCCCCCACTCTGCTTTAATTCTCTTCCAAAGCTCCCAAACTCCTTTTGCTGGTCTTTTATAGCTGTTGAGTCTTTTTTTGAGATGTTGCCAGCAGTGGTCAATAGGACTGAGGTCTGGTGACTGTGCTGGCCAGTCAAGAAGCCTAATGCCTTGAGATTTGAACCAGTTTTGAGCCTTTTTGGAGAAGTGTTTAGGATCATTATCTTGTTGAAAGATAATGCCCTCCTGTTAAGTTTGTGTCTTCTCTGGCTCAAGTCCAAGCAGTGGAGATGGTCAGAGGGGATGGAGGTTGTGTGTGAATGCATGGAGGTGTACCAAAGGTATGGCAGAGATCAGAGCAGAGGTCAGAGGGGTGAGGCTTTGACACAGGACTTATGTGTCATGTCCTTGCCAAGCTCCTAGCCTCATTGGTGAGAGAAAGAGAGAGAGCAGGGGTCGAGTTGTCAGACTTGAGAGGAGAGAACTAAGTTGATATTCAAACTGCAGTTACAACAAAGTGTCTATGAGCTTATATACAGAGAATGTAGATGAGTAAGATGGAGGTAGGGATAAACTGAAGTCTGGAGCAGTGTACCAGAGGTGCAAGTACTGGAGCTGTGTGAAGCACAGGCTGAACTCTAAAAGCTAAGCAAAAGCTTATTAACAATGAATTGTAAAACAAGATGAGTCAAAGTCTGAATAGACAAGATAGTATACATAAGGAAATAAGTCCAGAGATCAATGGACATGAGACCAGAAATAATGGAGGTAGACTTAGCAAGATTATGGGATATGACACCTCCTTAGGAATCCCAGAATATTCCATGGTGGGAAGCAGACTGTTCTTAAGAATGGACACATACTGCTTAGCATTCATCTTTCCTTCCACCTCTGCAAGTATGCCCACTCCATTCCAGCCCATGCATCCCCAAACTATCAATGAACCTCCTCCAAACTTTACTGTTTCCTGGATCTCCTTGTCCTGTAAAGGCTCACCTTCTTTTTTCCACACATACATCCTTCCATCTGATCCAATCCTGTTAATTTTAGTCTCATCTGACCAAATAACTCTGGTCCAATCCTCCACAGTCCAGTCCTTGTACTTGAGAGCAAAGTCTAGCCTTTTTTTTCTATGCCTGATAGATAGAAAAGGCTTCTTTTTCTTGACCACAGCCTTTAAAGATGCAGCCTTGAAAACATTGTGAACAGTTTGGGCAGAGATAGGAGAGGAAAGAGCAGGATTGATGAGATGGCTGGCTTGGACAGCATTGTCAGCTTTTCCAGTAATAATATTGGAGACAATTCTTCTTTTGTCAAGAGAAGAAAGCTTGGAAGGACATCCTAACTTGATATTCTCCTTCTTTGGAAGGATCTCCTTGATGACTCTGGCCACAGTGGACTTTCCAAGACCAGTTTGAGATGCAATCTGTCTGATAGAAAGACCAGATTCAGAGAGAACAAGAATATTGGCTCTAATAGAGGTAAAAATGGACTTCATGGTTTGGTGAGGTGAATTGAAGTAGGACACAGGATATTTATATTGCTTGGAGTTATGTCACTTACATAATTACATAGCTTGGTAACATAGCAACCATCAATAGCTGTCAGATTCCTATATTACATATCATATAATGACTGTCAAATAAAGGGTCAAATAAGTGTTCCAATGACATGTCATTTTGAAATGCTTGTACCTCACTCCCATGGCAATGAAATTACATAAACCAAAGTTGTTTCATAATGCCAAGAGCAAGTACTTTCATTTATTCTGCAAGCACTTTATCTGATTCATTCTTGCTCTTCTATAATTTTCCAATCTTTCCAAAATAGCACAATATTGGGACACTTTTTTGAGCCACTGTACAACATCATTAGTATAATCATCAAATGGCTTTGTAACTTGAAGTTCACTCAGAAGGACTGAACCTGTGGACTTGGATAGATCCATGGTGGGATGTAGGAAAGTTGTTTTGACAGCTACTGTTGTTGACAAGATTGGAGTTGGATGGTCCATGGATGGTTCTATGTTAGAATCAGAGGTGGGAGTTGTAGGTGGAGAGGAAGCATTGGATAGACTTGGACTTGAGGCTAATGTGGAGGAGCTAACATTGGCAAGTAGTGTAAGTGATGACTTGGAGGTTTCAGATAGTATATTTCCTTGGACTACTGTTGATGATGCCAAAGGTAATATTGTGCTGGGAGCTTGAGCAGGAGACAAGAAAGTAATTGGTGAAAGAGGGAGAGTTGCAGATTCTGCTGGAGGTAACTTGCTGGTCAAAATGTCTGGGGTCATGATTGGTATTATCAAGGAGTTTTCCTGGGCCAGATCAACCACTGGTCAAGACATGCATTAGTATAGTCAAGGAGTTCATATTTTACTCACCTTTAAATCTTTTCTCCATCATGTCAGATCCAAGTAGTTGTGGTTTTGCCTTATGCTTCTTGCTCATGCACTGTGCTGGTTCATCAATACCTGTGGCTTTGAAACGACCTCGGGTGCTAAGCACTAGGAGGTGTGTAGTGAAAGTAAAGCAAAATGGAAAGATGGATCAATCTCCTAGTATGCAGGTGCCTTGTGAGGGAAGACCCAAGAAGAATTGATTGGGGCTCCAATATAATACAGGTGGTCTTATATACTACTACAGATCATATTCAAGCAGAGCCTAAAGTAAGTAAGGGCAGGCGAGAATACTAAATAAGGAAGTGCAAGACAGAAACTGGCCTGGTTTGTGCAAGCAAGGTGATACTGCAGGCTAAATGCTACTGGAGTGGGAAAGAAAGGTGAGCTATGGTGTGATAGTGGGTTAATTGCTATAGGTGTGAGACTGGATGGCATGTGATGGTGCGATAGCAAGCTATTTGCCATTGGCTCATAAATGAAAAGACAGAATTGTACAATATGTGCCCTTAGTGCTATTGGCTGCCCAGCCAGATGCTGTGGATGGTGTGATATGGTGCCATCCTGGCTGTGGATGGCTAATCGCTGCAGTGGTGTGAGTATCTGGGTAATTGGGTCTTTACTCTACCATGGTCCAGTGCTCAGAATGCTGCAGATACCCGATAGCCAGCATGCAAATAAGGTCTGGGTATAGCCAAGTTGTGGTGAGGTGGTGTGAGTACTACTACCTAAAGAAGGGAATGTAGGGAAGGAATGGAACATAGCATAGCCATGAGCATAACATGTCCCCCTCCTCAAGGCCCAGATTCCAAATGGGCAGAAAAGAAAATGGCACAAATAGTGGAGCTGGAGACAGGATGAGGGGCAGAAGGGTGGGCATGGTGGAAGGCGGCTAAGGCGTCTGGGGAGTTAGTGAGGTGCAAGCAAGGTTCCCATGTACACTTGGAGATATTATACCCCTTCCAATGAACCAGGTATTGAAGTCTGCAGCTGGATATGCAAGAGTCAACGATGTACTCAACCTCATACTTGGGGATAGCAGGGTCAGTGGCGAGAGAAGAGGGATTGGGGAGAGGAGGAATCTGACTGGGGAGCAGGGCAATGAAAGGTTTCACCCAAGGGACATTGAGGACCAGGTGGATTTTATAGGAAGGGGGGAGTTCAAGGTGCATGGCATTCAGACCAACAAGTCTGCTGATGGGGAATGGCCCAATCCAGTGATCAGTGAGCTTCAGTGACCTGGGAATGGAGAGATGCTCAGTGGAGAGCCAAACCTTATTCCCAACGGAGTAGGAGGAGGCTAGAGAATGCTTGCCAGTGGTTGCTCACTTTATTGTATCCTGCAAGGCACAAAGCCTATCACAGGCTTCTGCCAAATAATTGGCATACTAATGGGCAAGGTTATTGGCAATGGGGGACTGGGTGATGGTGGGCTCGACTCTGAGGATCGGCATATAGGTGCAGGTAAGCTGAAAGGGGGATTTGCTGGAGGCCAAGGAGACCCAGGAGTTAATGGTGAACTGGGCAAGTGGGAGCCAGTCGCTCCACGAATCAGGATGATCGGTACAGTAGGTACAGAGGTACTGACCGACTTCCCTGTTCATGCGCTCAGTCTGCCTGTTGGTCTGTGGATGATATGCAGTGGAGAGCCATTGGGAAATCTGCAGCTGCCAGCAAATGTTGGTCATGAGGTGGGATGTAAACTGGGATCCATGGTCAGATATGATGGATTTCAGGAGTCCATGGTGTTTTCAAACATGGTGGAGATAGATGCCAGTGAGATCAAGAGAGGTGCAGGTGGAGTCACAGGAGACTAGCTCAACTGCTTTGGAGAAGTGGTCGACGACAGTTAGAATGGCAGTGTAGGAGTTGGACAGGGGAAGGCCAGTGTAGGAGTTGGACAGGGGAAGGCCAGTGATGAAGTTGACAGAGATGTCTTTCCAGGGGCCCAAGGGAATCAGCAGGGGTTGAAGTGGCCCTGCGGGAGGTTTGTTGGATGGTTTGATCTGGGTGCACCTGGGGCATCTTTTCATGTAGTCCATGGTATCAGCGGGGAGTGAGGACCAATTGTAGTGTCACCTCAGGAGCTCGATGGTTCAGGCTACTCCTGGATGTCTGGCCACTTGGGTGTCATGATGTAGGCAGAGAACTTTGGGCCTACAGGCCAGGGGAATGTAGACTCTCCCATCCTTCATATGGCATCCATCCTCAATGTGGTATCCCTGACTCTCCAGCTGTTTCTGCACTGGATGTGGAAGCTTGATTGTTTCATGGGATATCTGGTTGGTTAGTCAATCCCTGGAATGGTGCAGGATGGTTGCCTCTTCTGTCATCCCTTGTGGTTTTTCTTCCATAGACCTGGACCTCCTTGTCTGCTGTATCTGTATCTGCTCAGGTGGAATCACCACCACATCATGGTTGTCCTCCACATCCCCTACTGCTAAGTCTTCTCAGCATGATAGTATGTCAGCCTTGCCCATAATCGACCTGGGTTTGTGGCACCACTTGAAGTTGAAGCAGGAGAGATATTGGGCCCATCAGGCTTGTCTCCGGTTGAGGTTCTGGTGGTCATTCCACACCTTGAACTGCTGTTTAGCCCCTTCCAAGTAGTGACACCAATCTTCTAACCCATGAATTACACTCAGCATCTCCTTGTCGGCTATGGGGTAGTTGCACTCTTCTGGTGTCATGGCATGGGATGTGTAGGCCATGGGATGCCACTTCTCATCTTCTTCCACCAGGAGCACCCCTCTGGTCGCATAGGCGGAGGCATCACACTCTAGTCAGTACTTCTTGTCATGATTGGGGTAGGCTAATACAGGGGCAGTCATGAAGGCCTCCTTGAGACAATCAAAAGCTTCCTGCCACTTATCAGTCCAGCAGAAAGGCTCATCTTTCTTGGTCAGGTTGTGGAGAGGCTGGGCGATGTGGGCAAAGTCCTATATGAATTGCTGGTAGAAGTTGGCCATTCCTAGAAAGGCCCTTACCCCTCAGATGTTGATCAGGACTGGCCATTCTTTTATGGTGGTGACCTTGCTCAGGTCCATGCTTACTCTGTTTACCCCTATGATCATTTCCAGAAATTCCAGCTCTTGAACTCCAAAGGTACACTTCTCTGGCTTAATGAAGAGATCGTTTTCTTCTAGATGCCACAGGACTTCTAGCACCACTGCCTCATGGGCTTTTCAATCATCAAATGGGATGAAGATGAGAAGGTCATTGATGTAGACCATAACATGCTTGGACATGTCAGCAAAGATTTCATTCATCATAGTTTGGAAGGTTGCTGGGAAGTTGCAGAGGCTAAAGAACATTACTAAGGGTTCGAAGGCCCCTTGATGACAAGTGAAGGTGGCCTTCCATTCATCTCCTTCTTTTATCCGGACATTGTTATACCCCCATCAGAGATCCATCTTGGTGAAGAGTCAAGCAGTCCGAAGCTTGTTGACTAGCTGGGCAATGAGCAGGAGTGGGTAATTATTGTGCACTGTGTGTTCATTGAGGTACCTGTAGTCTTATACCATGTGCTTCCTACCATCTTTCTTTGGTATGAAGAAGACCAGCGATGTCTGCTTTGACTTCAAGGGACAGATGTACCCTTTTGCTAGCTGCTCATCAACAAAGTCGTCGACCTCTTTCTGCTCCTGTGGGCTAAGCGGGATGTTGCAGCCCTTTCAGGAAGTGAACATGTCCTTTAGTTCAATGGCATGATTCCATGGCTTCTGTATGGGCATCCACTCTGATTCCTTCTGCTCAAAGGTCTTGAGGTAGTGGTGGTACACCAGGAGTACTAACTCGCAAGGAGCTTTTCCTTCTTGCTTTTGTCCGGTGTCCCTTTGCTCCTTGGTGACCTGAATCTCCTGTTCTTCAGCTCAGCAGATTACCTGCGAAACACCAGAGTAATTGCATAACTCTGGACAATCTGAAAGGGTTACTGTCCCGGTCTTCCAATCAACATGGGGGTTATGTTCCTTTAGCCAGGTGTATCTGAGGATGAGATCTTTACTTCCTAGATTGGTTACCTCTACCCAGGTCTTTTCCACATGACCTTGATACTCTAGGAGAATTGTGGCCGCATGCATTACTGGGCCAGCCTTGTTTGGGGTACCATCAGCGTTGTAGACATATATTGGCTGTGGCAGTTCTTCAGTGAGAATGCAGTTTTGCCGGACATACTTGTGATGGACAAAAGAGGACTGGGTGCCACTGTCAAGGAGCACATGTGCAGGGATGAAGTCACCAGTCTTGGTCTTTACTTGTACCTTCATGAGTATCTCTTGAAACAACTCAAGCCTGAGCTGTCAAGCCTAGGGCTAGTAGTGGCGAATGCCAATGGTGATGGTGAGAGTTGCAACATGTCTTCAAGGGGAGCCTTGCTGTGATAGGTCTTATGGTTGGACAAGTAAGAGTGGGGAAGGCAATAGGCATTTATATGGCAGCCTGGTCGATAGCCTTCAAGACCCTAGTAGTACAGCGGCATTGTGGGTCTAGGTCTAGTAGCGTAGCGGCCACTACCCATAGTGGTAGTGTTGTACCTTGCCATGCCACTACCCATCAATGATAAGCTGGGGTCTTGAGGGATAGCGGCTAGGGTTTATATACTATTACAGTGTTTGTATGTATTTGTATACTATTACTACATATGGTCCGTCAAGGGCCGGCTTAGTTACTGTATATGGTCTGCGGAGTCCGTGGGTCTCTGTAAGTCAAAGGAATGTCTTGGTCCGTGCAAGCAGGGCTATGCTTTAGGCAGTGCGCGGCAGTGTGTGGCCATGCGGGGCTGTACAGCATAAGGTGTAGGCTGTGGTGAGGGTGAATGGCTATTGGTCATGAGTCCATGTGAGTCATGCCGGTGTCTATGTGTGAGTATCGCTATAGGCTGAAGTACGAGGGCGGTGCGATGGCGAGCGATCGCATGACTGTGGTGTGATATGGTGTGATGCGGGACTGCAGAGCAGGACTGGGAGGTACGGAGTGCCAAAGGTGGTGTCAGGGCTAGGGGTTGCAATGCGGTGACATACCGTGGGCGAGTCTGAAGGGAGAAAGCCATTGGGTGAGCCTATCCATAGGGTGTGAGCCATGTAGCAGTGAGCATGTCATATCTGTGCGTGCCGGCGACTGTGAAGGAGTCCAGGGTCTTTATATCTCAAGGAGCAGTCATTGTCTATGAGTGCTGGGGTCTGCCGTTAAAGGGGGCCGTGCCTATCCGAGGCACAAGGGCTGTGCCAAGTGGCTGTGCAAGGGTCTAGATGTATCACGTGCAGGGTCATGTGACTGGTGTGGGACTGTGCCACAAGGCATCACTGATAGATCGTATATTGTCAGGTGACCGTGGGACTGTAGGTCATGTGCAGGGAGCCATAGTGGAGGTGAAGGCGAGTGGTGGCTTATAGGGCAACGAGGGGCGAGGATCACTATATTGTGGGGCATCATAGGGTGCTGGGATGGTAGTGAGGGAGTGTGAGCGATTGAGCTAAGGGCCAAAGGGAAGGAAAAGAGTAACGCGGGCCCATGTGTAGCATTGAGTATGGCGTGATCATAACATCTCTTTTCTTTTCTACTGCCCTAAGATGTGTATTTCAGGAGGGGGAGTCAGGGTTTGTTTGCATGCATGAGGGGGCATATACTTGTTAGAGGAATTAAGCATGGCATTTGGTTCACAGTTGCTGCCAAGCCACAAAGTGGACTCCTCTAGACCAGGCAATCTAAAGGGAATACACCATTCTCGATCTTTAGACATGATAACATGGGTAATAGGGGCGCACTTGGAAACATTACCAGCCTTTGGAACACCCGACACATTCCTTAGGCCCTGCCTTTTCCCTTCATCTGGAATCCTTTGATTGGAAAATCTGAATCCATCTCTGGGTTGTTTCTCTGGCAAATCTCTGCAACAAGTTCAGCTATCCTTACTGGGGGTTCTCTGGTAGTGAACTTTTTGTCTTCTGCTAGCAAAATCCTCCACAGTGTTCTTCTTTTGGTGCAATTAGCACTGTACCCACCATGAACAAACTTACAGGCTGGGTATTGGTTAATCTTGGGTTTCCGGCACTCCCAGATACAATGGCTGGTTTGTTTGCAATTGAAACATCTTGCACAGGCATCACTGCTAAGGAGAGCATATAGGTCTTCTTCAATGTTCTCTCATGCTAACCCTCTGCTGCTAATCCTCACAGGGGCCTTCCTTTCATACCCCCTTATGAAGCCAAGTGCTTCTATTGTGCATCCAGTCTTCCTAATGTTGTCCATGTAGAGCGCCAGCTTGTCCTGGCGCTTGCCTTTCTTAAAGATCTGTAAGATGATGTGGCAGGCTGTGTTCTGCTCTAACAACCGGACTGCATGGATGTTGTCAATCTGCACTTGCTGGTACAGCACCTCCCAGTGGATGAGGTAGTTGTCAGTCCACATGTTCTGCTGCTTGAACTCCTCCAGCTGTCAGCAGGCCCAGTTCTTCTGATTTGTGGTGTGAAAGAGGCCCTGAATCTTATCTTTGCAGTCTTTCCATAAGTATGCATTGCCCTGAGTGAGGCGAGTCTGTGCAAAGGAGCTGGCTTTGGGTCCTTTAAGCTGGGACAAGACTGCTATGATGGCTTCATAGCTTCTGGCAGGTGTGACATGGGCATTAATGTGGAGCCAGGCTTTCATCTTGGCCCACCATTCCTCAAACTTGGCAATAGACCCATTGTACTCTCCTGGGTCAGCAAACAGTTCGACTTTCTTCAAGGTTCCAGGCAGGCCCACGGCAGCGATCTGGCCCTGAAGTGTGGCTACCATGCCCTGTCCTACCATCACCAATTGCTCAAGATGAATGATTTCATTATTGGACATGTGCAGCGATTGAGTGAGTTGGATATTCTGAGTGGTGACAGTGGTAAACTTGGCTGCAATGGCAGTGAGTTTGTCTGGTAGAGGAATAGTGGGATCTGTGATGGTATTAAGGAGTACCTGTGACATATTGGAAGCATACTTCTTTCTTCACTATGGGTGGCTTGTGCTTCTTATACCAGCTGCAGCTTGGTCTTTCAAATGGCAATGGCACTAAAGGTCTCACGCAGACTACAGTCTTCTGATCTCGATAGTCTCCTGGATGTGGCCTATTGAGGATCCTGATTACTCTTCCCTCAGGATGCATTCAGCGTTCTCTTAGCTTGCTAAGTATTCCCCCTATAGCTGGAGCTGGGAACTTTAGTTCAAATGAGGATGTGTCAATTATCTACCAATCCTAGTCTGCTGACTCAGCCCAGTTGGTGGGGGTGCTCTCATAGCAGAAGTTGTGGCCTTGTAGACCAGTAGGAGTAGTGAGAATGAGGGAGTACTCTCCCGAAGGTAACTGTAGAGATATAAGGAAGGAGTTATGATCATACTGTGTGTGAGTAGAATGGCAGGAAGTGGAAGGGGTGGTGAAGATGATCCGGCCTACAACAGGCATGGTAATCAGGGGGTGATGGTAGGGGGGGGCAGTGCGCTGAGCCTCTATGCGAGTGGTGTACTTGGTGTAGTGGCAGGTTTGTTCTTCGGCTTCAGCAATGAGCTGGTGAAGGGTGGATGGCAATGGAACGGGGGGTGTTGGAACAACAAGGTTGTTCAGGTCGATATCAGCAACGGGTGTGGGGGAGTAAATGGTGGGCATATCTGGTGCCCTAAACCTCGCAGACTGCTCTGTGATCAACTGGTCAATCTCTTCCCACAACTCTTGCTGCTCTCTCTCAGCAGCAGTGGCAGTATCCTCCTTGAGACAGGAGGCAATGGTGGCGAGTAGGGTGAGATTTGCTGGATGAATGGGGTGAGGAGCGACTACTAGACACTGTCCACCTGTTGAGCTGCCAACTATAATAGTGGGGGCCAACTTAGCATGTGTAGCATTCACTAGTGTCATTCCATGTCAATAGGAGATGTAGGTACTGCTATGCTTACTGATAATGTGAAAGGTGGTGGGGCCTTCGGGGCAGTTGAAGAGCAACAGTGGCAAAGAAGGGAATCAATTCTTAATGAAATGATCTCAGGTGCTAAGCACTAGGAGGTGTGTAGTGAAAGTAAAGCAAAACAGGAAGATGGATCAATCTTCTAGTATGCAGGTGCCTTGTGAGGAAAGACCCAAGAAGAATTGATTGGGGCTCCAATATAATACAGGTGGTCTTATATACTACTACAGATCATATTCAAGCAGAGCCTAAAGTAAGTAAGGGCAGGCGAGAATACTAAATAAGAAAGTGCAAGACAAAAACTGGCCTGGTCTGTGCAAGCAAGGCAATGCTGCGGGCTAAATGCTACTGGAGTGGGAAAGAAAGGCAAGCTATGGCATGATAGCAGGTTAATTGCTATAGGTGTGAGACTGGATGGCATGCGATGGCACGATAGCAAGCTATTTGCCATTGGCTCATAAATGAAAAGACAGAATCATACAATATGTGCCCTTAGTGCTATTGGCTGCCCAGCCAGATGCTGTGAATGGCATGATATGGTGCCATCCTGGCTGTGAATGGCTAATTGCTGCAGTGGCATGAGTATCTGGGTAATTGGGTCTTTACTCTACCATGGTCCGGTGCCCAGAATGCTGCAGATACCTGATAGCCAGCATGTGAATAAGGTCTGGGTGTAGCCAAGTTGTGGTGAGGTGGTGTGAGTACTACTGCCTAAAGAAGGGAATGTAGGGAAGGAATGGAATGTAGCATAGCCATGAGTGTAACAGGCTTCCTCCTCTTGCTTGACTTTGTGACTTGCAAGCCAATTTCCTTGGTCATTTAGGTTATTGCAGACCCACCCAGGATAATTGAGTGAGCAGAGAAGGTCAATCTTCCAGTCAGATTCTGCTAGCTGAAGGAAAGGAAAAGACTTGTATGCTATTGAGTAAACAACCTCTCTTGTGGAGGCATTGACTTTGCCCCAGCTCCTTGGAGCCATGCCCTTGACAACAAGTTCTGTCCAGTAACCTGGAACTGTCTTGCAAATAGCTTTGAGGGTTCTGTCAGAGACCACATTCTCCTGCTTGTCTTCTATAAATGCAAATTTGTATCAGGAATTGCTGTGAGCCTCAGGGGTATTTGTCCACTCATTATACTTGTGTTGAGTCCAAAACTGGAGCTTTGGGTACATTTCAGTGGTCTTCTTCTGGCTAGTAGGCAGGTTCATGGGCTTTTGTAATGACACAGACAGCTGCTTGAGCATCATTCTAGATTTGTAATATAATCAGCACATGGAATAGAGGGTGGGAACTTACTTTAGAGTGTTGTGCTTAGTTGTCATCTTGAAGAGCTGCATTTCAAGTGTCTTGCAGCACTCTTTAACAATGAGAGCCTCCTGGATGTATGCCTCACCAGCACATATAAAGTAGTTAGCCTAGTCCTAAGGATGATCTTACCTGGGAGTATCTGAGCAATGACTGATTAATTGGATTAAGATTTGCTTGGGAGATTAAGGGGGCAGTGGCAGCAGTGGCAGCACATCCAAAAATGTCTGCATTGAGCATGTTATCAGAAAAACCTATTGTATTAGTTAAGAATCCATTAGCTGAATTAAAGCAGAAAAAGTCATAGGTTCTGTTCATTATGAATTGGAATGAGGGTAAAGGGATGTGCATAGGATACAGGGGATGTACAGTTCTAGTAACTCTGACTTGGCATAGTCCAGGTGTGTGCTCATACCAAAAATACCCCAAATCCACATGTCTGGAGATGTCATATTATTGATGATGTTGTTCCTGGTTGGAGAACTTACATCCAAGTAGTTTAAGAAATATATTTGAGATACAAGAATCTACTCAATATCTGCATCATCATTATTCTTGTCCTCATCATTGCCTACTGCTGAGTAAACACTATAAGGAACCCCAAGATCTGAGATATCTATGCCTGGTTTTTCCATCATACAAAAGAAATGGCCCTCATCTCCATTGGATAATGTTAGTACATGAGGGATCATCACAACAATGCTGTAAATGTTTTTGACATCACAAATGAAGAGGTCATCCAACAAGAAAGACATTGCAAGAACTTGTAAAGAGAGATATAGAAGGTCAGTATCAGATTCAGAATAGAGTTTAAGTATGGCAATGTCTGTGAAGGTCCACTCTTCCTGGACATAGGGTGCCAATTGAATAGCCAATTGAGTGAAGTATTGGACTTTGCCAACTTGAACTTTGCTGTCATCAAGAAACTGTAACAAAGAATGCATGAATAGAGTTGTCTTAATGGGATTGATAAGAGATGTCAACATACCTTAATGTTGCAGGAAACTTGTAGGTTGACCTCTGACTTGAGCATCTCCCTCCAAGCAGAGCAAGGAATTTGGCCATTTGGAAGGAGTAGCCATGCCCATTTACTGAAATGGGGAATGTCTTGAGTAGCAGGTAAATAGTTCCATAAGAGTTGAGTGAGGACATTGTCAGGAGAGATGGAATACTTGGAGTGTTTATGAAGGAGGATGTAATCATCACTGAGGTTGATGGAACCACAAGGAAGCACTTTGGAAGGGAAATCAAGCTCTGGCATGATGGAGAGCAGAGCATTGATTTGGGAGCAACAAACACCCTCTCAAGCAAGGTTGGCATATGGTTTAGATGGTTAACAGATTTGTTGACCTAAGTTTCTAATAGTTCTTTCTATGGTCCATTGTGTGTAACAGATGAAAGGCCCTTTCTGAAATGCCTCTGGAACCAGATGAATGACCTGGTGTACAGCAGGTCAGACAAAGTGAATGTGGCCATGATGCAATTGGTAGTAAAAAAGCTCAAAATTCCACTCCCAAACACAAAGAAGGGTGTGGGCATCTTCAAGTTGTTTGTGGGTTAGAGAATATTGACATACAATCTGAAATCCACAAACAAGCTGACAGTAATGGGACCAATACTTCAAGGGGAGTATACCATAGAGAAGGATGGAAGCAATACCAAACATATATAGCTGGAATTTCCAGATCTTGTACTGGGTGTTGATCTTCTCAGTGATATTGCATAGTTTGTGGTCATAAAAGCCAGGGAGAAAACTGCCAGCAGCAGCAACATCCTTGCCATGGAACATCCAGAGGTCCTCATCCCTGAAAATGGCCCAATCCCAGGTGGACTTGTCATCATCAGGGCCAATGTCCATGTCACCACACCAGAGGGAAATAAGAAGGTCTGAGATGTTGCTGGCCAAGTGCATGATGTTAGTTGTTATACAGAGTGGAATGCCAAGTGAGCACAAGGGATTGAGGCTGAGGATAAGGGGAGGTTTTGTGAGGCTGGTCTCTGTCTTCATCTTGTTCTATTGTGTTTAATTGGCAACAGAAACAATCTTATGGAGGTTTTGTGCATAGTCTGAGGAGCCTCCAGGGGAAAGACTAAAAACATCAATGTTAGTGTGATTGCTCCCATCAGGAACTTGATCATGAGGACATAAGAGGCTGGGTAGTAATTGAAATGACCTTGGGTGCTAGGCACTAGGAGGCATGGAGTAGAGCATAGTGAAAGTGAAGTGAAACAGAATGGTGAGTCAATCTCCTAGTATGCGGGTGCCTTGTGAGGGAAGATCCAAGAAGAATTGATTGGGGCTCCAATATAATATAGGCAGTCTTATATACTATTACAAAGGGGATTCAAGTGGAGCCTAAAGTAAGTAAGGGCAGGCAAGAATACTAAGTATGGAAATGCGAGATGGAAACTGGCCTGGTCCATGTGAGCGGGGTGATGCTGAGGGGGAAATGCTACTGGAGTGGGAATGGATGATGTGATATGGTGCCATTGCAGCTGTGGGTTGCCTAAGGGCTGTGGGTGGCATGAGTATCCAGGTAATCAGGTCTTTACTCTACCATGGTCTGGTGCCCGGAATGCTGTGGGTACTCTATAGCTGGTGTAGGAGCAGGTCTCAGTGGATATTGAGTTGCGGTGCTGTGGCATGGGAGAAGGTAGCCAGAAGAGAGAGTGTAGGAAAGAATGGAACGTAGCGTAGCCATGAGCATAACAGTAATGGCGTGCACATTCTTTCCATCTCCCTAGAAGGCCACAATATAGGCAGCAACCATTTTTGCCACTATGACCAACCATTCTGTCCCAGTAGACTAAGCCAGGGCCATTGGCAGTTGTGAATAGAAGGTAGACATACAAAGAATAGTGGGAATTAGAGAGTGGGTTCCACATAGGAAGACCCTCACACTAGATTGCAGCAAGGTGATGCATGCCAGGAAAGAGAAAGGAGTCCATGTTCTTCAGCTTATTTGGTCCTGGGATAAAGCCACCTGGTAGGACATTGAGCTTGTGGTAACAAATATCAGGAGAGAGATTGCCTATAATCCAGATATACATCCAGCAATCTGATTTCTTGCTTTCATATAGCTGTGCACCATTGAGTGAGACCATGAGGACAATATCATGTTCTTTGATGTGACCATCCAACACAGTGCCTAGGAAATACTCTGCAATATCATTGCTACCCACTCTCCTAATATCCCAGTTATTAATGACATCCTTATGGGTTGGGATTTCTCCCAAAGGTAGCACATGGAACTCACACTTGCTGAACTATGATAGCATGCCTGAAGTTGAGGACCAACTGGAATGGTGGTAAATTGTTGTGCAGGTACTTTAATATGGCTGCCAGTCCCTTGAAGCTTTGCTTGGTTTCATCATGAGGCATGACATAATGGGCACTCTTCTAAATTGCTGAATGGTCCTGTAAAAGCTAGACATGTGTTTGTACACATGTCATTGAGAATTGGCTTGACACTAGTATGCATGCCAATGAGTTTCTCAACCTGATAGAAACTGAGAATATTTCCCATGTTGGGAAAGTTGTACTTGAGTGAGCAAGCAACAGACTTGTAGGCAACCTGAGATGCATTTTCAAGAGCAAGATAAGAAGAGATGCTGTGCTGAATGGCAGTGTCATCTATTTGAAGCAGAATAGCTGGTGGATGATGGAGGCAAGTAAAAACATCAGGAGAAAGCTTGGCAGCAGGGTCCTTGGTGGAAGCATTGGAAAGAACCTGAATAAAATACATGACTTCCTGCATCAGCTTGAAGGTTTCCAGAGAAAATAGAGCCTTTGTATCAATGTTAGGTTGGGGTTGACATTGGTAATCTATAAAGGCATAAAGAGGATGAGAAGCTTGGGCAGAAGGATCTGGCAGTGGAACAGCAGCAAGGGAGTCTGGGAGAGTGTCATATCCATTCCAGAAACCCTATAGCAAATCCTGGAAACTCCAGCACAAATCTGAAGTCCATATCATTTGAACTACTTTCCCATGCAAGACACCCTTACCACATCCCGCATGCCACCCAAACCATAATTTGTGCCATATTGGGTCACACACAGCTTTGACTAGGTAACTTGCAGGTGATTAGATTCTGAGATTCACATCTCTGAACCATGCACCTGGCACTGCCTCTGCCTCATTTCCATTTGTCTTAGTTCTGTTATTTGTAACTCTACATTCCTTAGTGTATCACCCTCCAGCATAGTTCACCTCTGTACTCTGTCTTGATTACTGATTGCTGTGTTTCTCCATATTGTATTCATAATCACCTCCATTCCTTATTCTGAATTCTGCTATGTACTTTAGTATATAAACTTTATGAATTCCAAGTTGTACTTTAGTACAAATATTAACACAAGTCTCCCTCCTGTGATTGAGTCCCTCATCTCCTACCTCTGTCTTCCCTCTTGATGCTTCCAACCTCTGAAATCAAGGATGCAAGCCTTGGTAAGGGCATGACACACAAGTCCTGTGCCAAGTCCTTATCCTAAACCCTTCAACTATATTTATGGTACTCTGGCCCCCTTGGACTTACACTGGAGGACCAGACTTTGACAGCCTAGTAGAACAGAGGTATTTTGCCTTAAGGTATACCTGATCTCTGACTTTGAAGTCTGGAGCAGGACTGTGTTTCTTGTCTGCTGGTCCTTGATAGCATTTTTGTGCTTCCAGCATTTCTGACTGGAGGAATTCATGGAGTTGATCCAAGTCTGTAACATAGGACTGGGCTGTGGAGGAGGTAAGGTCATGGTCAAAGTAGACAGAGATGTTGGGGTGGTATCCCTTATTAGTGAAGAAGGGAGATACACCTGTAGTATGTAACACTCACGGCTACACTACGTTCCATTCATTCCTACATTTCCTTCTTTAGCCACCTTGACCCACACCACAGTGCCACAACTCAGTATTGCCCAAGTCCTATTCCCACACCGGTAAGCACAGTAGCCGCAGCATTCCAGGCACTGGACCACGGTAGAGTAAAGACCCGATTACCTGGCTACTGATGCCACACCGCAGCACTTAGGCAATCTGCAGTTGCAATGGTGCCATATGTTGCCACCTGGTCTCATGCCTATAGCGATACTCGCACATTGCATGCCATAGTACGCCATCCGTTCTCACTCCAATGGCATTAACCTCGCGATGGCACCATTGCTTGCCACTCTTTCCCACTCCAGTAGCGTTTAGCCTGCAGCATCACCTCCCTCACATGGACCAGGCCAGTTTTCATCTTGCACTTCCATATTTAGTATCTTGGCCTGCCCTCACTTACTTTAGGCTCTGCTTGAATCCCATTTGTAGTAGTATATACAGTGAGCAACAAAACTGTTGCAATGTCTAACCCCAACACGGTGTGTGAAGTGCACCGCAATCACCCCTGGGAATTTCGCTTAGCTGTAGTAGAGACAAACAAAGTACAAACAAATAGCTACAAAACCATCTCTTGATCATGTGATTTGGCCTAGTGGCTGTGGAGATATGGCCATTTT